>CAWUFW010021289.1:0-125398 GCA_963921515.1 Calotriton arnoldi | reverse complement strand
CCTGTTCAGAAGCACTGTCACTGCACCATACCTGTCCAGTGCAAGTCACTACACACTATGGGGGTGACAACTACTCAGTGAGCCTGCTAGCCAGTGGCGTGCAGACTCTCAGCCTTGCTAGTCAGACAAAATGCACATTCAGAAAGGCAGTGCACAGGACACTCACCTGCTCCCCTGGTGTCCCATACAGCTTGCTGTACTGTGGAAGTAGGCTGTCCATCAGGGCCTGGTTCTCTTCAAGGCTGAAGGCTGGGGCTCTCTCCACAGTACGTGCCATTGCAGGGTCCAGAGGGGCAGAGACAGCAGCAGTGCAGTGGCAGATGTCGTCTTGGAGCATGTAGTGCAGGCAAGTGGGCTCTCAGGGGAACAGCCAGCAATATATATGTGCTGGAGAGGCAGATACTGTCCCTTGTGTCCAAAGTGATAGGTCCAAGTCGTTTGCATCTTCTGAATCTGGCCAATCCATGGAATAGCAGCACCAAAACACGCCCACAGCATCCTTCAAATCTTCAACTTCATGACATACATGATTTTGCAACATTGTTGTGGGTGACCAACTGATTTTCCAGCAACCGACTCGTTCGAAATTCAGCAAGCGTCCGTTGCCAGGCAAAGCCCATTGTCAATGGGTGCGCACCGATCGGTCCATTGCGGTACAACGCGCACAGGGGTACAACGCGTACCCGCACACATTGAAAGCAATGGGCCGGCCGGAGGCTTCCGGTCGGTCCATTGCAGTTCAACAGCGCACAGGGTACAACAGCGTGCCCGCACACATTGAAAGCAATGGGCCGGCCGGAGGCACCGATCGGTCCATTGCAGTTCAACGCGCACAGGGGTACAACGCGTACCCGCACACATTGACATCAATGGGCCGGCCGGGGCACCGATCGGTCCATTGCAGTACAACGCATCACTGTACATGTGACTGGCATATGTCAGCATGCCTGTCTCAGATGGACATATGCCAGCCACAGATAGCTCCCAGGGAGTGAGGGGCACACCTACATCACGACAGCCTGTCCAAACCTTATCATAAGGCATGTAAGGCTGCATTTCCTATTGTGTGTATGTTGGTGTACATGTTGTCCTGTGGGTGTCACCTGTGGGCAGCCACCCCAGGCTGTGCACGTGTTCATGGGGACAGGATCCTGGGTGTTACGTGTACGTGACCACTGTGATGTGCAACTGTTCATATCTGTGCATGTGCCATGGTCACATTTCACAGTGGTGTTTGTGTATGTCATGTCACATACCCCGTGAGTCCCATGTGGGACGGTATGTTTGAGCCAGGGTGTCCCAGTGGCACAATAGTGATGGACCTCCACAGTCTTTGTGCATGTAGTGTTTACAATGTCTCTGATTTCATGTGCACAATGGGAGACAGTCTCCACATCCACGTTGTGTGTGCATGGACTCTGATGTTGTGCGTGTGTGTCACAGACGTCCATGTCTGTCCTGCCGTGGCAAGTGGGGCCACTACCTGTGGGGGTCATGTTTGTTTTGCTGTGGTGTACACATGATACTCCATGTGATGCCAGTGTCCATGTGGCATTACAGGGTCCCTGGGAATGTACCTGTCGTTGAGCTGTGGTGCCTGGGGCACATCTGTCCTCACATGTCACTGTGGGGGGTGATTGTGACACGGCAGCAGGAGATGGGAACTGTGACACGGCATCATGATATCCAATGGGCCAACCTGGGACAAATTGATGCCACCTGTAGGACCGTGTTGACAGATGTTGGCCATGTATGTACCATACATGTCCTTCCGGTACTGCACACTTCATGTAGTTGTGCCTCATAATGATGTATGTTGGGATCTTGAGTGTGTTCAATGCCGCATATGTGGGGTGACTGACAATCTTGCTTACTTCTCCTCTGCACTGCAGGGCTCCTGCTGTCCATCGGCCATTCCCAGACCTGGCAACGATGGTGGAGCGGGACAGCATCCGGCGGTACCGCTTCACCAGGCAGCTGATTGAGGATTTGGCAGTGCAGTTGTCCCCACATTTGCAGCCTGGCCGGCCGTATCCTACAGCGCTGACCCCCAAGGTGAAGGTGATGGCAGCCCTACACTTCTTTGCCACCGGTACCTTCCAACATACTGTGGCGACTGCTGGTGGGATGTCACAGACCATGTTCAGCCGTGTGCTCCGCGATGTTTTGGCGGCAATGTTGCTCTTCCTGAACCGGTACATCTATTTCCCTAGACTGCGACGACTCACTGACGTGAAGAGTGACTTTTATGCCCTGGGGAGGATGCCGCATGTAATTGGCTCCATTGATGGGACACATGTGGCTTTGGTACCACCACAGGCCCAGGAGCAGGCCTACAGGAACCGCAAGCACTACCACTCGGTCAATGCACTGGTGGTGTGTCTTGCAGACATGACCATCACACACGTGTGTGCCCGTTTCCCTGGTTCAGCACCACGATGCCTTTGTGATGAGGAGTAGTCGCATCCCCAGGATGATGGCACAGATGCAGAACCAGCGTGCCTGGCTTGTCGGTGTGTACTGACTTTGTGCCATTGTGTGTGATCTGATCTGTAGTATTCCGCCCACTTTTCCAAGTCAGCTAATGTGCACTTGTCTGGCCGTAGGTGACTCGGGATACCCCAACATGCCGTGGTTGCTGACACCCCTCAGGAACCCTGTGACACCTGCCCAGATGCGCTACAATGAGGCACATGGTCGGACCAGGAGAGTGATTGAGCGGACCTTTGGTCTCCTGAAGAGCCGCTTCCGCTGCCTGGACAAGACCGGAGGGTCCCTCCCATATGCCCCTGCGAAAGTGTGCAAGATTATCATCGTCTGCTGCATGCTCCACAACCTGGCAGTGCGGAAGGAGTTGCCTCTCATCCAGGATGACAATGACCAACATCCGCCACCTGTGGAGGATCCTGGCCTGGACCACGATGCCAGTGACGATGATGATGATGATGGTGATGGTGATGTCCGCACACAGCTCATCACCAACTTCTTTAGCTGAATGTGAGTATCCTGAGGTGTCATGTCAATGATGTGAGTTGGCATGATGTGTGGGTGGTGCTCTGGTGCTGTTGGAGTGTGTCCATGGGCTACTTGACTGGATGTGTGTTGCGATGTGTGGTGACAGGTGGGCTGTACTCCCCAACAGTGTTGACATGCTAACTTGGTTCTGGGTGGGTATCTTGTAACATGTATTGTGCATGAGTTTTGCTGTTCTGTCCTGTACTCCATTGCTTTTGACTGTGTGTCATTTCTGTCCTTCACAGGGTACTTTCAGATTCGTTTGGTCAACTGTGTCCACCGGCGACGTGATTGCACATCCAGGCTGGTAGCTGTTGTGTCCCTACAGGTGATGTGCGCCACACCCATGGACTTCCTTCCGTCTACAGTTGTTGACTGTGTGCCCGCTACCAGGTGGGGTTACCTTGCATCTGTAGTGGTTACGGCATGTTGCAACTGTGTAATAAACCTGTGCTTCACTTTGTGATGTGCGTTGTCTGTGGTCACACATTTGACTGCCATTTGCTTACTGCACCTGTGGGCTACTTGACTACAACTGGGAATGGGTGTGGTGTCTGTGCATTGCACCGTCTTCCCTGGCAACATCAGTGTAGGCAATGAGTCAGATGGCCTAGGTGTGTATGTGTCGTGTAGCCCTGGTGGTGTGTCTCCCTCATGTGTGTCACGTTGCCTGTACTCACATGCCTGTGTTGTCCTTGCTGTTGCAGTTCGCATACACTGTGTAATTTTGCAGTTCATCATCCCCATAACAGCACCCACGTTGGAATCACGACAGAGGCAAGTATGGTGTATTAGTGTGTTTATTGTGATACATTTGTGTTAATAGTGCATAGGATGGGTTGTGCTGTACATGAATCTTGCAATCCCAAGTTCCTAGGTGAATTGAAAGTCCGGGTAGACAGGATCCCCAGTATCGGGGCCACAGTTGTCTGACACATTGGTCCAACTTGTACTCCCCATGCAATGTGTGGGAGTAGTGTTGCCGTCAACAGGGTGAACAGTCTGTGCACAAGGCGAACATCCAGAACAGGTTCAGGCTTCCTGGGAGTTGCGCTTGGCCATCGGCCTCTCACTTTTCCCTCCTCGGACGACCCCTCTTCTTGGGGGGGCCCTCAAGTGCAGGCTGCTGCGGTGCAGGGGACTCTCCGCCAGAGTCCTCCTCCCTCCCTGTGGCAGTTGCAGTTTGTTCGGCACCAGATGTTGTTGGCACACAGGGAGGTGTGGACTGGTTGCTGTTCATCTGGCGGAGGCATTGTAAAATGTCCCTGTGCACCGCCGTCATCTCATGCAGTGCATCCCACTTGGACTCCACGCGGGACATGTGTGAGTCCACACGGGACATGTGTGACTCCACGTGGGACATGTGGGAGTCCAAGCGGGCATGATGGGCAGCCTGCTGCTGTTTAATGTCTCTGAGGAGCCCCACTACCTGGCTGAGCTCTCCGGTGCTGGACTGGTACGCATCAGCTATGCGTACCAGTTGTGGGTCGTCATGCACACCAGCAACGTCTGCAAGCAGCGACCTCTGTCTCCCACCCCTCCCACCACCCCTGCTGACATGTGCAGTGTGTGCAGTGGCACGCACAGATAACCCTGGTCCACCTTGGGGGTTGGTGGTGGTGGTGGTGTCCATGGCCCCAGGTTGGTCCAGGGTCACTGTGCTGGTGTTGCTCCTTATTCTGTCCATGTCGGCAGGGATGGTATTCGTGGTGACAGTCGTTGTAGGGGTGGGTGCAGGGGTGCAGCTGGTGGTCCTGCTGGTGCTGCAGCTGGTGGTCCTGCTGGTGCTGCATGTTGACTTGCACCGGATGTGCCAGGTTGTTCTTCATCGTCCGAGGAGGACAGAGGCTGTACGACGCCAGTGAGCTCGGCATCCTCTTGAGCCTGGGACTGGGACTCCTCAGCGTCTGCTGCTGTGTCCCCATCATCACCTGTTTTTGGGAGACACAAACAATGTATGTCATGTTTCTGCAGGCATCAATGGTTGACACACATGACAGTTGTGACTGTGCCTCTGGGTGCGGGCCTGTACATTGCATTGTCCTAAGTCGTCACAGTCAGGGGTTGATATTGGTGTGGCACATTGTCCTGCATTATTTGGGCATTTCTATGTATTTTCTGGGGTGTGAACATGGTCTGCATTGCTTGTGTTTGGTTGACAGCCGGACCTCCTTCCCACCCACCCAGCCAGTCAGTTATCCCACCATGGAGCGTGCTTGCGTTGCAGGGAGTGGAAGTTGTCTCTCAGGATGTCAGTCAGTGGTGTCCTGCTGTTTGTTGGTGCACAGTTGGCAGCAGGGCCTTGTGCTCCCCACAGCAGTAGCCAGTGTCAGCCATCTTGTGAGTCCTTCTCCACTCCCTGTGATGTGAGCATGGTTCAGGAGTGGTGTTGATGGGACAGTTGTGGGGGTGAGCTATGTCTGTGACTACGACTCCCATCATGCCATTGCCTCCACCCCACTTGCCAGCATTCCCATACTTACTTGCTTTTGTGTGGAGTTCAGTGGGTGTGGGTGTGAGGGCAATGGCAAGATGGCTGACAGTGGTGTCCTGCTGTTGGTTGGTGTGCAGTACCCAGCATGCCCTTGTGCTCCCCACGACACAGCAACAGTGTCAGACATCTTTGATGGGCCTTTCCACTCTCTGTGGGATGTGCATGCGTGAGTGTGAGCTTGCTGGGCCATGTGGTGGGGGATGTAGGGCTGTGACTCGACTCCCATCATGCTATTGCCTCCTCCCCCTTCCCAGCATGCCCATGCTTCCTTCCTTTTGACTCTGCTTCCCTGTGGGTTGGGCTGGCTGTGCTGACAGGATGGCTGGGAGTGTTGTCCTGGCAGTTGTTTGGCTAAGAGTCCCAAGAGTGTCCCTGTGCTTCACACAACATAACCCAGGGTGGTGGTGCTTTGTGGGATCTTGTGTTAGGATGGAGGGCATTGCATTCTACCAGGTGGGTACTGTGGAGTTTGTGTTGGGGGGTGTGAGGGGAGGTGCTGGTGACTATAGTCAGTGCTGCAAGTCCCCCTTCCCACCCAGCCAGCCAGATATCCCACCATGGAACGTGCTTGCATTGCAGGGAGTGGAAGTTGTCTCTCAGGATGTCAGTCAGTGGTGTCCTGCTGTTTGTTGGTGCACAGTTGGCAGCAGGGCCTTGTGCTCCCACAGCAGTAGCCAGTGTCAGCCATCTTGTGAGTCCTTCTCCACTCCCTGTGATGTGAGCATGGTTCAGGGTGGTGTTGATGGGCCAGTTGTGAGGCTGAGCAATGTCTGTGACTACGACTCCCATCATGCTATTGCCTCCACCCCCTTCCCAGCATGCCCATGCTTCCTTCCTTTGACTCTGCTTCCCTGTGGGGTGGGCTGGCTGTGCTGACAGGATGGCTGGGAGTGTTGTCCTGGCAGTTGTTTGGCTAAGAGTCCCAAGAGTGTCCCTGTGCTTCACACAACATAACCCAGGGTGGTGGTGCTTTGTGGGATCTTGTGTTAGGATGGTGGGCATTGCATTCTACCAGGTGGGTACTGTGGAGTTTGTGTTGGGGGGGTGTGAGGGGAGGTGCTGGTGACTATAGTCAGTGCTGCAAGTCCCCCTTCCCACCCAGCCAGCCAGATATCCCACCATGGAACGTGCTTGCATTGCAGGGAGTGGAAGTTGTCTCTCAGGATGTCAGTCAGTGGTGTCCTGCTGTTTGTTGGTGCACAGTTGGCAGCAGGGCCTTGTGCTCCCCACAGCAGTAGCCAGTGTCAGCCATCTTGTGAGTCCTTCTCCACTCCCTGTGATGTGAGCATGGTTCAGGGTGGTGTTGATGGGCCAGTTGTGAGGCTGAGCAATGTCTGTGACTACGACTCCCATCATGCTATTGCCTCCACCCCCTTCCCAGCATGCCCATGCTTCCTTCCTTTGACTCTGCTTCCCTGTGGGGTGGGCTGGCTGTGCTGACAGGATGGCTGGGAGTGTTGTCCTGGCAGTTGTTTGGCTAAGAGTCCCAAGAGTGTCCCTGTGCTTCACACAACATAACCCAGGGTGGTGGTGCTTTGTGGGATCTTGTGTTAGGATGGTGGGCATTGCATTCTACCAGGTGGGTACTGTGGAGTTTGTGTTGGGGGTGTGTGAGGGGAGGTGCTGGTGACTATAGTCAGTGCTGCAAGTCCCCCTTCCCACCCAGCCAGCCAGATATCCCACCATGGAACGTGCTTGCATTGCAGGGAGTGTAAGTTGTCTCTCAGGATGTCAGTCAGTGGTGTCCTGCTGTTTGTTGGTGCACAGTTGGCAGCAGGGCCTTGTGCTCCCACAGCAGTAGCCAGTGTCAGCCATCTTGTGAGTCCTTCTCCACTCCCTGTGATGTGCGCATGGTTCATGGTGGTGTTGATGGGACAGTTTTGGGGCGGGCAATATGTGTGACTGCGACTCCCATGATGCTATTGGCTACACTGACTTGGCCAGCATACACAGAATTCCTTCCTTTGAGTGGTCTTCACTGTGTGTTGGTGTTGTTGTGGTGGCTACATGTGTGGATGTGTTTGTTAGTTCTATTTGTGCCACTGCCTAGCTGTAGTTGTGGTTGTGTTTGTACATGTGTTGGCACAGTTGGATGTGACTTTTTTGATGGCATGTGTTGTGTTTATCTGACTGACATACACATTTTGGGATGATTCTGTTCTAGTTGCTGTGTAATTGCTATGAGTGCATGGTTTGACTCTCCCTTGACAGTGATGTGTGTGTTTTGTGGCAGTTTATTGTGTACATTTGTTGTGTACTCACCAGGCTCTGGGATGTCCTCTAGTCCATATACGCTCACTGGCGGAAGGATGGCCCGCACCTTCTCCTCCCAGGGCCTGAGGTATATTGGCTTGGCAGGAGGGCCACTGCCGGTGTGTTGGCTGTTGATGTAGTCTTTCTTCAGCATGTCCCGTACCCTCCTGCGCACGTCATACCACCTGTTCTGGATGTCCGTCTTTGTGCGCCGACATGGTGATTGGGCGTTCACCCTGTTGATGATCCTCTCCCACATCTTGGTTTTCTGCGACATGGGGGTCTGTTGGACCAGATGTGCCAAACAGCTGTGGCTCCACCCTGAGGATCTCGTCTACCATGACTTCCAATTCACTATCTAGGAACTTGGGATTCTTCTTGGGGGCATGGTGATGGGTGGTGATGGTGGGTGATGTGTGTGTTGGTGTGCAGGTGAGGGTGTGTGAGTGTGTGTTTTGCTGGGTGTATGTGAGGTAGGTATTTGTTGGTGTGCTGATGGTGTGTGGCTTGTGTGAGGGATGAGCTGTGGGTGTGTGGTTGCTTTCTCTTGGGTGCTGGCAGTGGAATGGCATTTGCAAAGGCTCATGGTAGTGATTTGTGTCCTTTATATAGGTGGAGTTGTGGGTGTGTCCTTGTTCTCTGTCCCCACCCCCAGTATTTATTGGCTTGGTAATTGCATGTTTGGCCTTTTTTGGGTGATTTTTCCTTTGTGCTGTTTGTGTATGTTGGAAACGTTCTTGTGACCGAGTCGGACCCTGCATTGGTCTCGTACGGTGTTTTCCGTTTCGTTCACGCTGTGTTTGTGCAGTTTTCTATGCTGCGTACGCGTCGGTCGCGGTGTATTGTGTTGCTTCGGCTCGGTTTTGTATGCGTGTCGGTCGTGCGGCTTGTCCTCCGTCCGACTCGCTCGTGGTTTCGCGCCTTGCATCGTACTTAGCGGTTTGGAGTTAGCGTGTACGTTTCGGTCGGATTTGTTCCGGGTGCGTGTCGGTCGGTTGGATTCGCGTGTTTTTCCGGCCGGATTGCTGTTTTCCGTGCGGCTCGGTCGGTCGACTTGGTTTCGTTACGTGTCGGTCGGATTTTTCGCGCCTTGCATCGTACTTAGCGTGTCGGGCGCCACGGGTACGTGTCGGTCGGTATTTTTTCCGGATCCGAGTCGGTCGGTGCTTTTTCCGGCCCGAATCGGAATTGACCCCATAGCCTTTTATTTTGGAATGCAGTCATAGGGATAGTGGTGCACTGTTCCTTGCAGGCCACCATCCCTGTGATTACAGCCAAACACAAAAGGTTGCAAATTGTCACATACCTAATGAGAATTAATTTGGCAGGTCGTTCTGTGACCCCTTGCGATTCAGTATTTTGGGAACTTGCCTAATAGTACAAAGGTCAGTTTGTAAAATACTTTTACGTACAAAAACGTGTGGTCAAATTGTGACCATTTTTTACATAAAAAATAATACTACATCAGGACCCTAACTTGCATAAGTAGATGGATGCTAATTGTGTTCACTCCTTGTTTGCAGATCTACCTGTTAGATTTTTTTTTATTTTATTTACATAAGGCATAACAACACTAAATGTAAGCTGTTTAGGCAACAAACATGTATATAGTGCAGTTTCTCAATTTGTTGCATGGCTACTGGCCAAATTGTGATAATGACTGCTATTTAGCCAGCCACCAGGTGAATAATGAAGATTAATTTCCATTTGCATGGCTGCTGGCCAAGCAGTGTATAATATCTGCTGTTTAGTGCCCAGGTAAAAATGAAGTTTCTTTGCTATTTACCAGCTCACCGGCCAAATGGTACATAATCTCTGCTATTTAGCCAGCTGCTGGGAAAACAGTGACATTTCTTTGCTATTTTTAAGGTCACAGGCCATATAGTACATCATTTAAGCTATCTATTTAATCAGTAGTCAGCTAAATAATTATGTTTATTTGCTGTTTGTATGGCTGCTGGCCAAATTTTACATAACATCTGCTCTGCTGTTTTGTCAGCTGTTGGGTAATAAGTGAAGTTTCTTTACTGTTTGTTTGACTGCTGGCCAAACAGTACATAATGTCTGTTAGGGTGTCACAGACCAGGTAAATAGTAAAGTTTCTTTGCTATTTGCATGGATGGAGACCAAGTAGTACATAACCTCTGCTGTTCAACCAGCGGCAAGGTAAATAGGGACGCTTCCTTGTTATTTGCCCGACCGCCAGCCAAACAATGCAGAATCTCTACTATTTTGCTAGTAGCTAGGTAAATACAGAGGTTTCTCTGCTATTTTCAAAGCTGCCGACCAAATAATAAATAATTTCTACTATTTAGCGAGCAGCCAGGTCAATATCAGAGAAGATTGCTCAAGACAGGCTAAATAGCCACAGCCATATATCTGGAATAAGTATCACTTAGTATATACTAGTAATATTGAGGTCATTACAAGTTTAGTTGAATTTATACAGCATGAACTATATGACTAAGAATCATTTTGAACAAGGTATGCTTTGTTTTAAACCAGGCTTTAGCCAGGCACAAAGCAGCAATTTGCTGTAAAAAGCGGCGCAAACTGCAGCATCGATTAACTTTTACATACAAATACATTTTTCAACAAAAGTTTCCATAAGTGTGGCCATTTAGGCTTTGTGTAAAACCCTTGAACATGCCAACCCCGTGAAAATGCATGCAGTGTGGGTTACGGGTTGGGAACAGAGCAAAAGCCTTTAAGGGAGATATTATCTAAATTCACACAAGGTAGTTTTATCTGGCTGTGCCCAAAATCATAGCACCATATGTAAACAGGCACAAACAATGGTCAAAATAAAAACTGGATGATTTTATCATGGATAATATGTGTAATTGGCACAAAATTACACACAGTAGGAGTTTAGCACTTTGGCAATTTTTTACACATAGAGATTTGGACAAGAGGGCATGCCTCATGTACAAACCTTATGGAAAACAATGCTTGCCTATGCAACGATGCAAAGTACTAAATCAGGTTGAGCAGTGTGCAAAGACTTAGGGGCATATTCACAAGAACGTGTGATAACCACCGCGAGTCCAGCTTAACGCAACTCTGCATATCGCAGTCCATCGCGGGAAAATAACGCCGTGTTAACGTGGTATTCCCAACATGGCGGTACCATGCGATAGTCACACGAGAACGCGACAAATGAACGCGTTAAAAGCAACGCAATGCCGCAAAAACGCGAAACCCCAACGCGAAAATAGTAGCGATGATGCCAATAGCGATACAACAATCTCCGAAAACCAGCCACAGGCCTGCAATTCCCACGCGTCATGGGGGAAAAAACACTATAAAAATAGAAAAAAAAAACACGAACAAAAGACAAACAACAGCGAAGCACAATGGGGGCACCCGGAGCAAGCACAGAGGACAACCAGAACCCCACAAGCCCCACGGAGGACCAGCCTGGGAAGGGCAAGGACAAGGACAAAAAGAGTCGGAAGAAGCTGTACAGTCCGCAGGAAAACAGGATCCTGATAACGGAGGTGATAGAACACCATCAACTACTGTTCGTCACCTCCACTGTGTCACTGGCAACTAAGAATGGAATATGGCAGACCATCGTGGACAAGGTGAATGCAGTCGGAGTGCTGAAGAGGACAATGGACGAGGCCAAGAGGCGCTGGAATGATGTGAAGCGCAAAACCAAGCAGAAACTCGCAAACAACCTGAAGGCAGCAATGCAGACTGGAGGTGGGAGTCCAGCAACACAGGAGGAGCTGGACGAAATGGAGGAAATGGTCTCCACAGTCATCAGTGGGGAGACGGTGGCAGGAGTGGGGGGACCGGACACTGCTCAACATGGCCGGACACAACAGCAACAGGTTGAGTAACCACCAGGGACTGGGGGGACGGGGGGAGATGGGCACAATGGCACACATGCACAAGTAAGTACAGCACATCTGCGGACAAACCATGCCCCAGACCCCCAACTCCCACCAAGAGACCAATGCACACAGGTATGCAACATCTCAGCACTGCATAAGCACAGAAGCCAGAGGCACACAGCATGTAAGGGATAAGGGGCAGCTAAATCAGACCAACAGGGGCGACTCCCCCAAAATGCGGCGCACACACATTACATGCAGAGCACATCAACATTGACAACGATGTGGTACAAACCGCAACATGTCCACAACAGAACAGAGGACACAACTGGTGCCGCATGTGCGTAGAAACTGGCCAATCACATTTGGCACTGCAGGGAAATGTGAGTTGACAATGTACAAGTACAAACACACATCCGTGATGTAGTCGGAATGTCCACTGTCCCGCATCAAATAGGCAACCCCCCCAAACAGTCACAATGTACACTGTCATGCAGTCTGAATGTGAACCTGTACAATGCGCCAACATACATGTGAACTCGATGTTAAACTGCATCTCCCCTCCACATTGCAGGGGGAAATCCAACACCTCCTGCAGAGCAGTCCGAACCTCTCTTCTCTGATGACAAAGAGGACCACCACACCTTCGACTCTGATGCCCTCCAACAGCTCGTGGAGAGCCTACGCAGCCCACTTCCAGGAGCAGGGCAGCCCAGCTGCCACGAGGAGAACCCACCCCCTGCACAGTACACACAGCAGGCAGCACCCACCACCACGTCTGCCTCCCAGGACCCCCACGACGAACACATGGCCTTCCAATGCCATGTGTTGGGGTGCCAGGAGAAGCTGGCTGTACAGGTGCATGTGGGCTTTGACCACATGGCAGTCAAACTTGACGCCATACGTGGATGTCTACGTCCCATCAGGGACCACTCACAGTCCCTAACGGACACCCACAGTCCGCTCCATGCTCTCCAACAAACCATGGCTGACATCGCTAGAGTCCTGACTCTGCGACAGGAATGACTGTCAAGCCAGAGTGCCTCCAGCGATCTCGCCCGGGAGTTGGGACACATGCGGAGGATCATGGAGAACATGGAGCGGATGCGGGTGGAAAGAGCGGCTGCCACGGCTGCACACCAGCGAGATTTAGCTGGGTCCCTCCATGCCATTAAGACCCTCCTCATGGCTTTGCTGCCACAAGGCTTGGCGCTGATGCATGCTGCTGCTACCACCCCATCCACATCTCCGGCCCCTGATTTGTCAGTGCCACACAGTGCTGGAGACATAACACCACCACCCACATGTGAGGGACAGGCAACAGCAGTGGACGAAGATGCGGATGAATCTGCCTTTGTGGTCAGAAGGACGCAGTAGCATACATCTCCGCCATGTGGCCTGTTTCTGCTTGGTTCTGCCCTCTGCATCATCACCTTCCACTGTCCCCCGATGCACTCTGCGACACTCACCTCGGACCTCGACATGGACTGCCATATTCTGTTTGGTCACCAATGACACAGCTATCAGACTGCGGACTGAACTCCTCCTCTCCTGATGTAGCGGTCACTCCCTGAAGGACTCTGGCTGGCCCTACATGGGCCGACAATGTGAAGTGGGGTTGGCATGGCCCTGTACTGCTCCAGCTGCAACACTCCCTTGAATGTGCAATAAACATTCATATTCACACTGATGTGTCATGTCTATGATCTTTCAAGTGTGGAAGTATGGATAAATGTAAGGTCAGTGATTCCCCCTTATGTCCATGTTGCCCATGTTGTGGGACTTTTGTCACTGGGTGGCACAATTCCGTTGCGGGCCGGGGGTTGCCGACACTACAACAGAGACACATACATTAGTCACTTCCTTGTCCTGCCCAGGACGGAACCACGCCCAGAGCCCCGGGGTCATTGTTCACACCCTTACGCTGGACTGGCATACGCCAGGGCAGCCCACTCCACTTACACACACAGGGGGGGACGACAACGCTACATGTCCCAGGTCTTCAATGCAGGGATCTGCAGCTCACAGGTCTAGTTGTCAGCATGCAAAACACACAAGATGATGGACGGAATGTTGCACATTGGCAAACATTCACCCCCAGTCACAGATCTGGGTTTAATCCATCGTTATTTTGCTTCACCACGCCACCCCAGTTCAGACACAGTCATATGCAAATCAGTCTTGACCCTGTGCCTCATGGGAACAGTCCAGACCGAACTGCCAAGCCTTGTCTTCCCTGGACCGGAATCAAGCATCCTAGGACCGGTTTCGGGCTTTCAGCCCTCATCAGCCAGGATAGCTTGACTCCAGTGGCGCAGTGAGCACGGGACCCACGTCTGGGCATACCCTTCCCACTTAGGGCGAAATGCAAAACACACAAGATGATGGACGGAATGTTGCACATTGGCAAACATTCACCCCCAGTCACAGATCTGGGTTTAATCCATCGTTATTTTGCTTCACCACGCCACCCCAGTTCAGACACAGTCATATGCAAATCAGTCTTGACCCTGTGCCTCATGGGAACAGTCCAGACCGAACTGCCAAGCCTTGTCTTCCCTGGACCGGAATCAAGCATCCTAGGACCGGTTTCGGGCTTTCAGCCCTCATCAGCCAGGATAGCTTGACTCCAGTGGCGCAGTGAGCACGGGACCCACGTCTGGGCATACCCTTCCCACTTGGGGCGAATTGCAAAACACACAAGATGATGGACGGAATGTTGCACAATGGCAAACATTCACCCCAGTCACAGATCTGGGTTTAATCCATCGTTATTTTGCTTCACCACGCCACCCCAGTTCAGACATGGCCATATGCAAATCAGTCTTGACCCTGTGCCTCATGGGAACAGTCCAGACCGAACTGCCAAGCCATGTCTTCCCTTGGCAGTTCGGTCTGGACTGTTCCCATGAGGCACAGGGTCAAGACTGATTTGCATATGGCCATGTCTGAACTGGGGTGGCGTGGTGAAGCAAAATAACGATGGATTAAACCCAGATCTGTGACTGGGGGTGAATGTTGCCATTGTGCAACATTCCGTCCATCATCTTGTGTGTTTTGCAATTAAGCCCCAAGTGGAAGGGTATGCCCAGACGTGGGTCCCGTGCTCACTGCGCCACTGGAGTCAGGCTATCCTGGCTGATGAGGGCTGAATGCCCGAGACCGGTCCTAGGATGCTTGATTCCGGTCCAGGAAGACATGGCTGGCAGTTCGGTCTGGACTGTTCCCATGAGGCACAGGGTCAAGACTGATTTGCATATGGCCATGTCTGAACTGGGGTGGCGTGGTAGCAAAATAACGATGGATTAAACCCAGATCTGTGACTGGAGGTGAATGTTTGCCATTGTGCAACATTCCGTCCATCATCTTGTGTGTTTTGCTAGTTGTCAGCATGCCACAGCCACTCCCTCACGGCTGGTGTACACCCACACCACACCCATCCAGCACAGGCGTCACAGGACATGTGACCCTGCCAATAAAAAGGGCCTGGCGCACGTGCTGGACGCCATTTCCACTCTACAACTGGGTGTCTCCGTGTAGTTCCCATCTACGCATGAGGGCCTAGGGCCCTGCCACCTCACATTGCCCAGTGCCGGGGGTGACATGATGGCGTCCGCACCACGGGACTCAATCATTAAGGGTCCATGGCTAACGGGGCACAGACTTGGTGGCACCGGATACACTGCAGCTGGCACAGGCACCCTGCCACGGGACAGTGTCTTGCGGTGCAGTGAGATAGGGGCACCTGAAATGCTGAGCGGGTGTGCAGCCTGCGATGATGCGCCGCCCTGGCGGTCCGGACTGGCATGGATTTGTGTGAGACCTGCTGGCCCGCAGTGTAGGCCTGGGCAAGGGCAGGGCGGGCCTCCCGCCACGTGGCGTTGCGTTGCAGTTCACAGAGTTAGTGGCACCTCAAGCGCTGAGCGGGTGTGCAGCCTGCGATGATGCCGTGTCCACAGATGTGGTCTCTGCCATTGCGAAACCAAGACCCAGCAACATGTGTGTGACCTGGTGGCCCGCGGCACGGCGCTGCATGATGTAGAGGGTGCCATGGTCGCGATCCCCGGGCTTGGACATCCCTCCAGAACGTGGTGGGCCCTCTTGGAGATACGCCGATGGCGGAAGGTGAGCAGTGAGGACTTGTTGCGCAGGGGCGGTCATTCAGCGCTGGGCGGCGGGAGGGGCTGGGGTGCAGCAGCCTGTGTGCACAGGGGCGGGCAATCGATGGTGGCGTGTGCAACAAATGGGACTCTGACATTCATGTCTCTGGAAACTGTTTCAGATGAGGGACCTGGGGGACTGCTGTGAATCCCAGCACGTGGTTGGAGACACACCAGTGGCAGCAGGTGAGCAGTGGGGCATAGGACCGCAGTGTTGGCACTCTCTCTCTCCCTTTCTTTCTCTCTCCCTCTCTCCCTCTCTCTCCCTCTCTCTCCCTCTCTCCCGCTTTCCCTCTCTCCCTCTCTCTCCCTCTCTCCCCCTCTCTCCCTCTCTCTTTCGCTCTCTCTCTCTCTGTGATTTGATGGGCGCATGGCACTCCTTCTTATACAGATTTCTGTTTTGCAGGCTGTGACTTACAGGATGTCGTGGGACGACCCGCCATGCCTCTTCTATTTTCTGTTTTTGGTTTGTTCTGTAATAAACGTGTTATTTGGATATCATGATATGGATGTATGATTTCCCTTTTTCCGACCACACATGTATGTTGAGTGTTGTGACTGTGCGACTTCAGGCGATTTGTTTGGTTCATGGTTTCGTGGAGTTGATGTGCAATACCTTTGTCCTAGGGGGGGATGTGGGAGGTGCCCGGGGTAGGGCCCCGGGGGGGGAGGGGGTGGTGGGGGTGGTGGGGTCCTGGGGGTGGTGGCGGTGGGTGTTGTTGACCTATTGGGGCTCCGGGCTGCATGATACGTTGCCCCAGGGCATCTGTTGTTCTTCATGTGTGGCTATGGGCTGTGCTCCCTTGTCTGGTGCCGGTTGTCATCCGACTTTACACCAGGTAGGAGCAGGAGTTAATTTCATGCTGCTAACGCGCCTTATCGCATGTTTTGTGATCTTATCGCCGATCGGGCTGGTCGTTAAGAATGTTGTGGAGTGGTGTTGTCGCGGCTTTTTGCACGGGAACGCCTACTCTGCATATCATTAGCGTTAGTTGCTGGGGTCATCTGTGGCGATGTTTTCTGCGACTGCTTTCGCAGGTAAACTGGTGTTATGGGCTGTTAGCACAGGCTTGGGAATGGGGTGATAGATTTATCGCGAATTTGGCTGCGATAAAGTGCCGATAACTCGGCGATAGGTCCTTGAGAATATGCCCCATAATTTTTTGGTGCGAATGGCCTATGACATCATTCACTCGTGACTTATGATCAATATGGCAGTGTGTAATTTTTTTTCAATTGCACAATGTAAGTATTTTATTGCAGCATTGCATTATGCTGATCTTGGTAACTTGAGGTCTTTGTTTTCACTTTAGCCAGCAAGATCTTCAAATAGGTGTATATTTGTGTGCTAAAGTACAAAACATGAATGTAATGTTCAACATAAACAGTGATAATATACTTAAAGAGTTATTTTCTTATTTTTTCTAAAATATATGAGGTGGGGCATGCAGGACATGGTGCATGTCACACCACGCAGGAGCGTGCTGCAGGCACTCTCATGGCAGCGGTATGCTGTTGAGGTTCTCCTATTAGCCTAACACATGCGTCATCATGAGACCGCCGCCACACCGCCCGCCAGTCCTGGAATAAAGTCATAATCCATCAGGTGGGCTCACCATCGGCTTGGCAGTCTTCCTGGGACTGCCATGGTGCCCAGTCCGATTGGATGGCTGTCAAACTCGTAATAAGGCCCAAAGTATTTTAAAACTCCTCATAAAAAAGAAAAGATATTAAAATTCATAACATGTCATTCAAATAGAAATGAGATATTTTGCATTAAAGGACGACCCATTAAGTAAACATAGCTGCATCTTGCATAGATGCTACCAATAGGTATAAAAAGGCAATAATTCATTATAAGCAAGTAGACCATTAACTTAAAACCCAACAAATGTTAAGAATTCATTAAATTGGAACAGTACCATGCACTTTTAAAAAAAGCCCCAACAGCTGAACAGAAAGCTGGCTCAGATAACATTTGAAGCTAGAGAAAGGCAAGCCTGTATGGCAAAACCCCGGGTTTTAAGAATTGGTAACAGATACCAGCCCTGAAAGGGATCATATCAGCTGCAGAATACAACAAAATGTGCCAATGTGTGGAGGGAACTACCATCACATGGGGCAAACCAATATGGAGCTTGGGTCAAATTGGCCAGGTGGAAAGCAAAGATTAAACTTTGTTGGATAAGATCTTTCCCATGGATTCCTAATTAGGGAAAGATAAGGTTCAGGCCCTTCAGCAGTTTTTGTGACCAAATAATCTCTCAGGATTGGTTTGTCCAAGACTTTGATCTCTCTAGCTTCAGAGGCACGCTTAAGAAACAAACTCTTACATTTTTGCCTGGCTACATCTTTTTACAAGATAGGGTGAATGATAAAGATCTGGCCTGCCCAATGAAACTTCAATTTTTCTAATATAATCAAATCATGGGATTTTAGAACCAAGCTCACAATTAAGACAGTCTTGAATCACATCACGGTTAAAGCAGTATTTTGGCTACTCCAAACCACTATCCAAAGGAGGAGCGGAGCAAGTTTAACAGTTTTCAATGTAGACCATATTCTGTTCTTAGTGGATAAAGAAACTGGAACTAGTAGTATGCAAGCCCAGCAACCTCCTGCAGGATCAGTTCTCCTAATTTTGTATCTTTAAACAATCACAATAACCCCAAATCACAGCACCAAAAGCCAGGACTGGGAAGCATTTCATTCTATACACATCCAGTAGAGAGGTAAAATAGGTTTGCTGTCGATGTTTGCGGTAAACCTATATATGCCGTGCATACTTGGTTAAAATGAAGGCATTGGTTCGCAAGAGAGGGTAACCAGCTTTACTGTGCCTTGAAGGTAACACCCAGAAAAGGGAACTCACTGACCCTTCCAATGGTGTTTCCTTTGATAGATATAGGTATGATTTTGGAAGGCTGCCTCCCACATGCCATAATATTAGTTTTGGCCATATTTGTGTCTAAACCTAAATCATCCATTAACTTTATGATAGAATCAATGAGGACCCTAAAGACATTGGGGGTATGGGAAATTAGCATTGCATCATCGACATATAAAAGAGCAGGTATAGATGTTGACAAATAACAAAAATAAAATAGGGGTCAAAACACAGCCTTGCCTAACACCCCCAGAGAGGCAAAAATAATCTGTACATCCCCCCATAACATATCTCACAGAGGCATTAACCCTCAATTGTAGAGCTTGAAGGAAGTCAATCAGCGTTTGGGGCATTCCAATGCTGGTTAATATACCCCATAACTTAAAACTATTTATCCGATCAAATGCGCTACTTAGGTCCATGAATGCTAGATAGATGGCCCTTTTCTTTGCTGTTACGTATTTCCCTATAGTAAGGTTGAGAATCAAACATTGTTCCAAGGTTCCCATGCTTGCTCTAAAACCATATTGCACTGGGCAGAGAACATCGTCATGTTCAGCCCAAACTTCAATTCTTTTTAAAATTATGAGGCCCATTCCTTGGGCGTGCATCAGGGCTTCACTGAGCCTATGGTTTGTAACCCTACATCCCATGTCAAACGATCCTGCTTTCCAGGTCAGGCTAGAGCTCAATAGATCAAGCATAATTGTTCTGATGGAGTGGTGAAGGGTCTGAAAGGCATCCAAGATATCATTGGATTGTTAAGAGTGGGTCTGGGCGCAGAGTTTAGGGAGTTTTTCCCACTTTGCGCTCCACGTGGAATGTGGAGTTCTGAAAAACTCTGCGTAGCTGTCCAGAGTTTTTCCTCTCTCATGGCTCTCCACTGTTAAGATGGCGAGCACAAGCTAGGAAAATCCAACGCTAGACCACCTCCCAGAGAGATTTCTCAACGCGGGAAGGTGAGGCAGGTCGTTACCGCTTGCATTGAGAAACCTGCCGCTCACCTTGAGGAAGCTGCCGCTTGAGTAGAACATTTACTCGAGTGGCAGAAAGAAGCTGCACCCTCTTGTGCTTGCCGTGGTGCTGTTTGCACTGATTTTACAGCACGGGACAAGTGACCGGTGCTACAAATCAGCGCAAGCAGTGACACTTACCTCGCTCCGCCACTTGCGGAACTCCGCGGAGCGCTGCAGAGTTTTTTTTGTCATTTTGCAGAGTTACGCGTGAACTCCACCCAGGTCTACTTATGAGTTAAAAGTGAGTCCATATGTGGAATAAAATTGAGCCCAATTAGATAATTATATAATTCGTCAGGGTGGGAATAGAAATTCCTGGGACTGGGAGTCACTATCAGAGTTGAAAAGAACCTAGGTAAAATCATGTTCCATGGAGCAATAATGACAGAATACCTCAGGGCAATGCTGTCCCAAGAGATGTGATTGTCACAAACAAACCCAGAATCTATCTTGATGACAAAGAATTCAGAAAGGACAGGCCCCATATCACCTGGAAGTGTACCAGAGACTGGCTAGTCTTAATCATAAAAACAGCCAAGAGACTTTAGGATGTTTAGATAAT
This sequence comes from Calotriton arnoldi, assembly GCA_963921515.1. Lineage (NCBI taxonomy): Eukaryota > Metazoa > Chordata > Amphibia > Caudata > Salamandridae > Calotriton > Calotriton arnoldi. The sequence continues at coordinate 105,169 of CAWUFW010021289.1, read as the reverse complement.
CCAAATCAAAACTCAGGAAAATGCATTGAAAACCCAGCTTATGATCATAGTTTTCAAAAAGAAACTAGAGGAAGTAAATTAGGGCCTAACAGAATACAACGTTTTCTTACACAATCTAAGATTAGCAAGTTTCAAAAAGACCTTACAAAATTCTTCCTTGAAAAAAGTATATCCATACTCCAGTGAGGATTATGTCAGGGAAGGGAGTGACTCCTCTTTTACATCAGAGGAAAGCAGTAACTCATCTAGTAGATTATTGGACAGATCTTTGAAGAACAGCAACTGAAGAGGCAGAGGGGAAAATAACTACAGACAAAATCCCATACCCAGAGAGCCTTAAAACCAAGGTGCTTTCTATACACCACAGAGGGCGTGGCCACCAATGTTCCCTCTAATTATTCTTCTCTGTGTGCAGCAACAGCATCTTTGTGTGGACACAGCTTTAGACAGTGAGCGCAACAGAGAGTTGTGATGAGCCACAGAGGAGTGATCACAGGCAGCGTGCTATCATGCATGATGGAAGTAGCACTACAAGGCCACACAAATGGCAAACAAACTATACAAATGGCAAATAACACTACTAACTCCATGTAAAGGATGTCTCAATGAGTTGAATGGTTGTCAGTGATATAAATGTTGATCAGCGGTTGTTTAGTCTAGCTAGCCCAATTTTATCTCTTACTTACATCACTAATAAAGGACAGGAGAGCATTATAGAGCGTTATATAAAAGAAAAGTTGATATCATTGTGAGGCTACACTCAAATTAAGTAAAACGATATTTGAAAGGGTAAGTCCTGGAGGAGAATTCTAGACTTATTACCAGGTAATACTGATCCAACTGATCAAGTTAGAAGGCAGACCTGACACTGAGCACCAGGTCATTGAATTTATGTTGACTTTTCCATTTCAAAATCAGAGACACCGTGCACATTGGCAAATCAAGGACCTAGAGAACAGTACACCAACTCTTAGAAACTAATCAAAAAATGAATGCCCAAAAACACCTCAAACACTTTTATGATATTGGATTGGTCTGCGAAAGTGGTCAAGCAATATTTGAAATCCAACATCTGTAAACATTAATGCAGAGTACCTAGGTGCTAAGATGAGCTTGATGCATGATGTATTCATGGAGTATTTTTTTTTGTATAGGGCTTTGAGCCAGCTTTAGTTGTCTCTCCAGCCTCAAGTAATAATAAAAATCATAAACAAAATCCACACATATTAAATCGTGGCACCTCCTCCGTACACATGTGAATCCAAAACTTAATTTTGGTGTCTATCAGGGCGACATAATTTATCCACTTTCATTCAGTAAATTCTCTTGACACTGACTACCTGCGAAATAAGTTTGAATGATCTGTTTCTTCTCATAATCCCTAGAATTAGAATTATCACCTTCAGAAACCTTGCCGTCTTAACTGTGGTCACTACAGAGTGGAATTGTCTCCCCATATCCATTCGGTCTGAATCTTCAATCATTTCAGGAAACTTTTAAAACTTTATTATTCTTAACTTAACTTCTGCAACTGGTACCACAGCATACAGCAAATGGCAATGGGTCAGCCCGCTTCAGCCACTGGCTAACTTGCACTGTGAGTCCCATCATTTTGCATGATCACATGTGCACATCCACCTAAAAAGAAGGGTGCTTCAGTGACAAGTATGGTGGGCCAATACTTTACTTGTCAATGCTTTTTTTATTTATGATTCTTTATCTTGCTTTTGTATTTTTAAGTCATCTTTGTGTGTTTAAAGTTGGCATTAAGGTGCAGTAATTCAAACCCAAAAGCCTATTTTCTTTTGCAATTAAGAATCAAATGTTCCTGTCATGCACATTAAAACTAAATAGGGTCTCTAAACCTAGGCTATATATACACACCTGCCTGCTAGGAAACACCAGTACTGCTGACTTAAAATTATATGCAAAGTTTTTTTTATTTTTTTTATTGCAATCCTACTTTTTTCTTCTGTTTATCTCTTTGGCATATGCAATTGCATTTGCTTTTAATAGCCTTTTTTTCATTTATTAATTAACAATTTTACCAGCTTGCGAAGCTCAGAACTATTGGATTTGTGTGTTTCTCATCCGAATAAAAGAATATTTTTGTTGCTTTATGACTCAGTCAAAATTTCTGGAAAGTGTTTGTGTTGTTAAAACTATTAATGAAATGAAAAAAAATGCTCTTTTAAGGAAAACTATGTTTACAACATAATTTAACTTTATTGAACATTCGAAGTAAATATTATTGTGGTGTTATACTGTTTGTAGACACATGCATGAAACAAATGAAGAATATGTACCGAACTGAACTCAAAATGTGAGCAACAAAACAGAGCACAATGAAAGGTATCAGAAACATCAAAGGCCCAATGGAATGGAGAGGTGAGAAAAACAATAAAATAGACCAACGCCCATGAAAGTTGTTTTGTTGAAGACAAACTTAAAATGTGTCTTGTTTGAGCAATTTTCATAACCGAAGTAGGCTCCCGCATATGAAAGGTAAATGTTTCCAAGGAGGGGTCAGTAGGTGCATCACAAAGACATGCTACTTACGCATTTGTTTATCCTGAAGCCTGATGAGGCAGCTGTAGACCAGCAGAGAACTGTCCGCTAAGTGTTTAATGGCTTACTTGAAGTGAAGTTAAAAGCACATTCCGGCCTGAATGCAGGGTGATAATTGATGGAAAGTGCGCGGGCGCTTAAGCCCTCACCTAAGAGGGAACGCAGGTGGCCACCATATGGTTTTCCACAATATCCACCACAACCAGGTTTCCCGTGGCAACCAACACCATACCTGCCTTTTTTAGAAAGAGGGAGGGGAATGTGGGAAAACAAGGACCGCAGGGTGTTCTGGAAAGACTCGAAACAAGAACAGAGGACAAACACCAGGGAACCTCAACCAGGGACAAGCAAGTAACCACGTACAGCATAATCAATTTAAGCACCAAGATATTGCCAGAAACCCTGAAACAGGTCGTCAACAAAGGTCTTGAATTCGTTCCTACACCCAGAGACGACCCATGAACATTGAATATAGAAATGGCGTAATTCTTCAGCAAAATCAGACTACATGTCTTTTTCTCAACCTGAAACTTAGAAAACAACTACAGGGAGATGGAGAACAACACAGGCCTCCACACCAATCCCTCCTTCACCCTCGTCATTCAACAGTAACCACCAGAAGTGGCAGCTTTGGAACAGGGGGTTAACTTAGGACTGAGGGCCAGATGTACGACCGATTTTTCGGTTGCAAAAGGGTATTCAACCCTTTTGCGACCACAAAAAACAGAGGTGGTATGTACCACTGCTATTTTGCGAGTCCCAGACTCACAAAATAGCATTTGCGACTCGCTATTAGGAAGGGGCGTCCCTTCCTAATAGCGAGTCCAAGTGGTATGTACCATTGTTTTGCGACCACATTTGCGGTCGCAAAACACTCGCAGATTACCACCTACTTCAAGTAGGTGGTAAACCATTCACAAACGGGAAGGGGTCCCCAAGGGACCCCTTCCCTTTTGTGAATGGGTGCAAAAATATTTTTTAAGAGCAGGCAGGGACCACTGCCTGTCCTTAAAAAATAAAACTGAAAAGTTTCATTTTTCTTTTTTAAATGCATCGTGTTTTCCTTTAAGGAAATCGGGCTGCATTAAAAAAAAAAAAACCTGCTTTATTGTAAAAGCAGTCACAGACATGGTGGTCTGCTGACCCCAGCAGGCCACCATCCCTGTGAGTGCTAGCCATTCCCAACGGGGTCGCAAATTGCGCATGCCTCATGAATATTGATGAGGCATGCAATTTGCGACCCCATTGGGAATCGCAAACAGTGTCTGAGACACTGTTGAACATTGCATTTTGCGAATCGCAAATTGCAAGATCCATACATCTGGTCCTGAACTCCCTGCAACAGACCAGGAGGGAGCCCACCCCAGAGATTGTTGAGAAAATCCTTTTTCTGGTGAGGAATGGCTTAGATAACAGTTGGATAACAGAGAAGGAGGAATCCTTTCTGATTGAAAGAAGCCCAAGGTGCCCTATTTTTATATCCTGCCAAACGTGCACAAAAACAGACATCCACCACCCAGACGCATGATTGTGTCGGTCATAGGTTCAGTTTTAGAAACCTTATCTAAATTTGGTGACTTCTTTCTAAAACCACTGGTGACAGTAATGCCTTCTTATCTAAAAGACACAAAGGATATACTGAAGAAACTAAAAAACATGACTTTTGAGTCAGGAACGGACCTTCTACTTACTCTAGATGTAGAATCTTTATATGCGAATATATCTCAAGAATCTACTCTAGAAGTGATAGAACAACTTCTAGTGCAAAAAACAGCAGAATGAAATGACACATGTAGATTTTATCCTTGACTGTGCTCACATGGTCCTTTTGAGGAACGTGTTTGAGTATGAAGGAGCCCCCAGTCTAATTTTGAATCGCAATATATTTATGAAGATGAAAACCCATACATGAGTCAGATAAGACTGTGGAAGAGATATATTGACAATATACTGATGATCTGTCGAGGCACCAGAGAAGAAGCAATGGAGTTTAACGCATGGATCAACAGTCTGAATCCCTTTTTGAGATTCACGATGTCGCTCAGCGCAGTGGAGATCCCTTTTTAGATCTAAGAACATATCCGGATGGAGAAATTCTGCAAACTGAGGTTTATTACAAACCAACGGATAAAAATATCCTTTTACGTTTCAAAAGCTATCACCTTCTGGTCCCTGAGAGAAGGGCTACCTATCGGACAGCTCTTCAAACTGAGATGAAACTGCACAGAAGTATAAAAATACAAGGAACATGCAGAAAATCTGAGCAGTAAACGAAGAGAAAAAAACTATATGGAAATAACCATTACTAGAGCAAGGAAATGAGCCAGGAACAACAACAGAGATACCCTTCTAGGTTCGTACAAGGAGCCATGGGAACCAAGGCCGACCTGTGTGACTGCAATTCCAATCTAGTTGACTAATAACTGATAAAGAAAAACGGGGGTATTCTCAATTCTGAAAGCCCTAAGATCGGAAATACCATATTTTCTCCAAAAAGAGTCAAAACCTGCAGGACGTTCTAGTCCATACACGTCCCAAAAAAAACCCACCCTTGACACACAATGAACACTTTGAAACATCCCTACCCCTACTGGCCACCAACTCTGTGGTGACTGCGGAGTTTGCCAGTTCACTAAAAAGTGCAAAACAATTGATCTTAAACTTACAAACCCTTGGGTACTTACAAATCTCACAAATTGTCATTCTATTTCCTGAAATGCCAATGCAACCACCAATATGTTAGCATGACAATGAAGATACGATTATGGACCACAGAGCACAGAAGCACAAAAAGGTACATGAAAGATAATACAAACTTATCAGACATTTCAGGGACAACAAACACACTGCAGATAACGTTGAATGGCATGTCATCGAGAAATAAGAATACAGACATACATATTTGAGCAGGGCCCTCCTGAAATATGAACAACACTGGATATTCCTCTTAAAGACAGTCCCCAGGGTCTGCATGATGGTATCCCTGGGGATTTCTGGGCCGATAATTTCACAACCGACACCTCTGTATGATCAAGGAGTGACTTATATGGCTACCCTGAGGTTAGAGTTTTTATGAGCTATCCGGTAAAAACAAAACTTTTTCCTCCCCTTGTTGTGCACCTTTTTTCGCTTGCCACTATTATGGCAAGATTAACCACTCTGGATTTACACTGCGGATCATTATAGACATTAATTCAACTATATACATAAAATTTGTTTGCAACAGTGCCAGTGAGGTATTTCCTACTTCCTAGAAAGGTAACAGGCTGTATTAATTTGTTTTAAATAAACTCTGGCCCTTAGAGACACCAGGGGACAATATTTACCTTCCCTGGTGCCCCGCTAAGGTTATTTGGGGCCCCTTTGAAAGCACTGGACGAACCCACCAAAAAGAATATGGGGTCAATTTATACACAACTTTAGGGTCCATACAGGTCCAACTGTACCTGATATGATCATATCAGTTTCCCGCACAATGATTCAAAAATACTCCTTGGGTTTTTCACAATATTCTATCATGACCTTTATAAATCATATACTCCTGGGTTTGCATGCAATCTCTGATAAGAAAAACTACATTCCTCATAATCCTCTTCTGAGGACACTGACAACAGGGTTTGGTAATCACCTTCTCTTTGGCCACTCATCAGCAGGTGGCATACTTTTTCTGGCATGTTGAATTTTGGCCACATGCTTATATCCCAATTTATGGTATTCCCCCTCTTTTTTAGACTTTTTATGCAGATGCACTTTTGTTGAAAAAAACTACATTTCCCAAAAACCCCTGATGCCAGTGCTCTGCCGAGCAACCAAACACTTCCAAAAAAAAACCCACACGCTGGATGGGCAGCCTCAATGTTGGAGGCTCGCCCTTCTCCCTTTTGTTAGGGACCCATTACCATGCTCACAAACCCATACGCGTCATTAGGAGACACTTGCAGGAGGGGCAGTCTCCTTAGGCAATGTACACCTCTTTCACACTCTCATTGGCCTGCAAGTATGGGCACTGACCCATTTAACACAAACAATGAGAGGCACCTGAATTTGAGTATAACATCGGCAGCACCATCAGGTTCTACACGAGACCACATGTATCAGCTTCCGTCTGAGCACTTTAAATACATGTGCACGATGCACGCACTCCATTGTACCAGACGGCTGTTGAAACAGGATGGGTAGGATCAATGCAGGTGTTTTTCCTTGACAAATTATTATTTTATTATTATTTATTAAACTTGTTAGGCGCAACAGCTACCCAAAAAGGGTTTCCCTGCGCCGAAGCGAGACAGAAGAACAGAAGGTGGCTAAAATTACTGGCTAAAGAGCCAAGTCTTCAAAGATTTCCGAAACTGGATGTATGCCGTTTCGTTACGGATGGCTTTTGGAAGTGAGTTCCATAACAAGGGGCCAAGGTAGGAGAAAGTAAGTGAATATCTCCCTAACAGCCCCCCCCATTCCCCCCCCCGGGACCAGTTCCTCTAGATTTAGTAAGGATACGGTCACATTCAACCTTCCTGGAACAGGGGCTTTGACACCTTATACTTGTGTCGTAATGATTTTCCTTTGTCAATTTTCAACATTTTAGTGTGTGACTATGGGAGACGCCCCCGCAACAGATCATGAGGCAAATAGCCCATGGGCACTAGGTAAAGTTGTACAGGGATTCTCTATATCAGCATGTGTTCCTTCATTGTCACGTCTCCTCGTCACTTACGTTTCTTTTACAAGTATGCATGTGTGTGTTTTTTCCACAAGTGGCAGTTCGTTGCGTTTTTTAAACAAATATATATTTTTGAATTCCACTACTACTAAGGATACCGCACCATAGGTTGCATGTGTGGTTAAAAAATCAGGATGAGTTAAACCGGTAACATGCCTGATACATTTAATGCTGCTGCAATATTTCCTTTTTTCTCCTCTAAAGTTATAATAACCAGGTATTCACCTTCGGAGAGGTAGGTCCCATCTATCCGTATTATTAATTTTCTTTCCCTCACTTTAAATCAAGGTCAGGGTCCTAGACAATAACCCTGATGAATGGCCGAGACCATTCAGGCTTCAAATAGGACAGAAACATATCAGTTCAATCCAGGGGTACACAAGGATCATAGTATCCACCAACATACCCTGTCAATACCTTATGGTACTTTAATTATACCTAGGGTACCACCTTAATAAAAGGATACTTTTGTGGTATACCCTAAGGTATTTTTAGTGAAAAAGCTGGACCCAAGTTATCCAGATAAAAGATTAATATCTAAGAACACCCTCGGGATAGCCCAGCCCGAGGTTGAGTCCGCCCTGGTAGTATCATCTTACCAGGGTGGGATGAGGTGGTCTATGATGAAGCATGTCATATCACGTGAGTGAGCCCACCTCATTCAATTCTTGGAAATGCCAGGTTTAGTATGTCCTCATTCAAAGAGTGCTGCTTATTAATACTACAGATCAGATGGCGGGCCAGATTTGTATATTTGTAATTAATCACAATGCAATCCTCCCTGAAGTGCTTTCTGGTGGGACCCACCCACCCAACCATCCTCACAAACAAGATGACATTATATTCATTAATGTTAATCTTAGAGTTGCGAACTAACCAATGACACACCTTATTCTTCAGCTGGTCGGCAGATTCCTCGGTAGAGGGATTCAAGGGTGGAACACCTGTCATTATAGCAACATATAGGGCAGCAATCAGGAGGCAAGTTAAGGCAAGGCAAGCCACTTATCAGATTGAGTACATACCCTCATACCCTGGCCAGAGGTAAGGGCACCTTTTAAGCCCTCCTCAGTAACCCCCCCTCGACAAAGGGATTAAAGTGTCACCAGCCTGAGGATCAGGCAACTGGGTAACTGTTGCAACAACATCAGTTTGCAATGGGTATGGGGCCAAGCTAGAGGCGCTGACAACATGTGTCTTACCCAAACATTCTAGAGAGCTTGAGGATGCTGGTTGGATAGCGCCTGTAGAGGTATACTTTTTTTACATTGACATACAGCTTAGTTAGATCAGAAACAGCATTTTCAAGGTTACACAATTTGTCCACCAGTGGGGTAACACAATAAGCTACAATTGTTTTAAATGTGTCCAATATAAAGTCCCAGTCAAGATTCACAGCTTCATTTACAGGAGTCTGCGGCAGAACATATTGATAACTGTCGGTAACACAGATTTTTGTTTGGTTGTTAAGTGCTTGGGATCTAACACTGTTGGCTCTCTTGTTTTGGTGCTTCCTTTTAGCTGATGGCCCACAATCACTATCATTGGAAATAACAGAGTCATTAGTTACTACTGCCGGGGAAAGATGAACAGACGGCTCTGGTTCATTGGACGACGGGCTGGGTAAGATGGTTGAATCTATAGGTCCTGGACAGTGTTGGTAGCCTGACTGGCTCAATATAGGTTGGCTGAGACCTTTCTCCTCATCCAGGGATAAGTGTCTCTTGGCGAGATCTATCTCTTTGGAGATTACTCCAACAGCATGCACTAAAATGGAATCCAGCATAGTGCCATGGGAAGACTTGGTATTAGTGGTTTCCTTGGCCCCAGGTAATTTGTGCTAGCCCATGTAATTCAGGGGTTTAAGCCCAGGTAATTTTAGGGTTGTTGCTCGGAGCAAACCAAGAGCATTCCTCAGCAAAAGTCGGGACCCAGATAGGTACAGCCCCTCAAGGACCCCGGACAAATAAAGGCTCACCAGATGCTGTTAAGTTTGTTGCAATTCAAACTAAGGGGGCAGCCCAGCCCAGCCTCTTCCAGCCGATGATGGGCGAAGACAGGCCTTCTCTTGGCCCTGTCTTCGCCCGGGCATGTGCCTGGGCACGTCCCAAGTGCAACACGCGCCACGGTGTCCAGATGCGCTTAAGAGCGCTGTGGCAGTGTCAATGTTAACCCCTCCTCCTGGGCTTACAAATGGTATCCTGGGAGATGGAGTTCCCCAGCACAAAAGACGGCAAAGAGCAGGTTTGCTCGGTGTCCCGCAGTCCCGCACGCATTGTCCAGGTGCACTTAGAGGGGTGTGTCAGCGTCAGTGTTAGTCCCTCCTCCTGGGCTTACATTGGTCTTCTGGGAGATGGAGTCCTCCAGGATTGATGGCGGCAAACAGCAGGTTTTCTCGACGTCCCATGGTGCGGTGTCCAGGTGTACCTAAGAGCGACGTGGCAGCGTCAGTGTTAGTCTCTCCTCTTTTGCTTACAATGGTCTCCTGGGAGATGGAGTCCCCAAGCACAGATGGTGGCAAAGACTAGGGTTATGATGGTGCTAATGATTATTGCACTTCTGAGTACACCTTCTGTATATTCCTAAAAAAACAGGTGAAGATACCTTAACATTTTAAGGGATTACCAGTAACTGGTACTGGCAGTGCTTAATTTGAGCTTGTGGTTTCCGGTGCTTGGCACCAGCACTTAATTGTTGGCAACGGCACTTATACCAGCTGCCACATGGTGGTGCTGTTTGTGTAATTTACAGATGAGCATGACAGCAATTGTTTATTACACCTCACAACCAAGCTATTTTTATAGCTTTGGGAGCCTGGAATAGTCTGAATTGTCAAGCTTGTAGCAGAGTGCTGGTCAGTAGTTGTGTAGGGACTGTCATTGGCAACCCTGGCAGTGGCAATGGGTGGGGCCATGCTGCAGAGGCCTCCTGACTAGAGCCCTGGCACTTATTCTTTTACAAATTAAGCACTGGGTACTGGCAATTTGTGTGATTTGCTTTGTATCTTTCTGACTGTGCCATGGGTCTAAGGGTAAAATGGCAATTGTTAGACTTTCATTTCATGAGATTGCACCATTCCTGAAAGTGACTGTGTTGTCAGCAACAAGATCTAGGTTGATTTTATTTTAAAATATGTACGACAATATTCCCCTACGTCAAGCACAGGTGCTTGAAAAGTAATTCATAAAGATGCGGTTTTGAAAGCCATCACTAGATGCTGCATTTAAGCCATGAAGAAATAATTGAAGAGTCTTTCGAATTTGTGTTATAGTGCAAGCTGTTACTAAAGATCCTTCTTGAATAAGTCACAAGAACTTGCTGTAGCAGACACCATAAATCAGGGTGTTATTTAGGGTCCAACAGGTGTCCTCAGTTAAAAATTAACACCATGTCCCCTCAATCTTCAAAAATGTGAGAATTATTAACAGAACAAACACCTTTGAATTTCTCCTTTTGTTAATGGTGAAATGGATCAATGTGAAAAACTCAACTGTGCTTTTGAGCAAGATAGATGATAGGCACAATTTCAATAGAAACGTTTGCTTAAGAATATTTGCTAGTATAATTTTTTTTTGCTTCCTTTTTCTACGTAAACAAAAATATTCTAATGATGGGTTATGAGAGTGCAAGCCATTGTCACAGCTAAGAGTGCACTACCTTTATGTTTTGGAAGAAGGTGGTAATGACACCATAATAATTATAGTTAGTAGCAGTCACTGCTTCTTAGAAAGTGGGTTCTTTCTGTTAAATGAGCAGCTCTTTATCTGATTGGGAGATTGCAGATTACTGACACAGACTGGCATGGCCTGAACCTACAGTGGCTGCTTAGGAACCTCATAGAGCTGTAACCTTTGTAGTTTATCTTTCGAAACTTCAGTCAGTCACCTTGAAGTCCGGCTGTTGTGATCTCCAAAAAAGAAAAACTACAAAGAGGACATCTTACAGTTAAGCTCACACTCAGTTCCGACGCATACATTACCAAATGAGAAACCACCTTCAAAGCCAGGCCAGGGAAGTGGTTTAGCAAAATCCACTGTGGTATGTTTAATGAAATTTATATAAATAAGTGCCAGGGAAAAGTTAGGAATATTGCTGTACCTGAGGCATTTTTTCTCCACAAACATCCTCACTTAGCAGTGCTAAACGACTTTGTAAAACATCATTGATTTCACTGATGTAGAAGAAAAAATTAAATATGCCAAAGAGTCTGCAACTTGTGTTTTTAAAATGGTCTGAAAATGACCAGAGTGATAGGTGATAGATAACATATTAGAAATGTAACAACTCAAGCATTTGATGTTTTTTTATATCGTGTTTTCATGTGGCCATACAATATCTCTCTTACCGTGCTGTACCTACCATCACAATTATACTCTGCAATATCAAAAATGTAACATGGTCATGGTTTTGAAACATACATGTCATTGCACTTCTGAGTACACTTTCTGTACATATTCAATGGGACTTGTAATCAGTGGCATACCACAGGCCCCCGCAGGCCCTGTGGTGTGGGGGGGCACCAAGTTCCAGGGGGACCCCTCAGAACAGTACTCTGCCTGTAGAGCTCCTTAATGAGTCCGGAGGGGGCCCCTCCAATTACCTTGCAGGGGGGACCCCTCAAATATCGTTACGTCAGTGCTTGTAATATGACAGACGGGATATCTGTCACGTTTGTGATGGAGTAAGCCGTCCGCTGCACTCTAATTCACGCCCTCAGTCTGCATAATTGATGTATTTATGGATACACCTTGATGATACATGGTGCTCTGAGCATTTTCGTTCATAATTTCCATATATTCAAGATATGGGGTCTGATTTGCAGTGATGGGTGTATGAGTAAGTGTGACTTACTCTTTTAAAAACTCCTGGCTTAACCCTGAACTTTGGGAGCAAGCTAGGAGTACTCCTAGCTTGCTCCTGGAATTCAGGTGTGTCACAAGAGTAAGTTACAGCAAATCTCTATGAATGAGTCCTACTTTTTTAATATCTTTGACTGGTGACGTTTTGAAGCAAAAGCATCATAATATCGGTTAAAGGATGTCGTATTATATACTGTTTTAATACAATGTCCATTAAAATTGAAATTGGGCATAAACTAGTATGGGATTAAATAGTAATCTTCTAGATGTATGCCTCTATAAAATGATGCTCATATTTGTGGACTTGAGACAAATGTCTTTCATTGAAGGGATAGTGATGGTGATTCACAGACTGCATTTTGAATACATTTGGTCACTAGGTAGAGTATTCGATATATTACATGTATTTTTAAAGTTCTCATACATTAGGATAACTTGTAGACCCAGTACCAAACCCATGTCACTTGGTAAATTTTTATATTGAAACCATTACATGCTCATCCATTTTTAGGTCTCTGCTACAGACAGCTTTAGCTGTCTGATGGTAATCTATATTGCTTCCAATAGATGTTATATACTTAGATTGAGCTTTGTATGAGTTCCCTTGACTGGATGTCTTTGCTGTCTATTTCATGCACCCTGCTCCTGAATAGATGGCTTCCTCACTCTTCTTGTGTTTGTCCTAGCCAGGGGCATTCCTGTCTTAAAGGTCTAGATTTGCACACATCTTGCGCTGGGTTTGCATCACAAAACTGATGCAAACCTGCGCAAAATGTTTTTGGGGGGATTTACTTTCAGCGCAAAACTTGTTTTGCACAGGAAAGTAGCCTCAAAGCGCTGCTTTTCATTACTCCGTGTCAAGGGGCATTCCATTGGTGGGACAGGATATTCTCATGCAATTCCCCATGGTTTGGTGCAAAATCCTATCAACTAACAATAGTAAAAGGAACAAATGATGGACGGTATGCTGAGCAATGCAAACATTCTCCCCCATTCAGAAAGATCTGGGTTTAATCCATTGTTCTTTTGCTCACCATGCCACCGCAGTTTGGGCCCAGCCATATGCAAATCAGTCTTGACCCTGTTCCTCATGGGAACAGTTCAGCCCGAACTGCCAAGCCAGATCCTCCCTGGACCGGAAACATGCATCCTGGGACCGGTTTCGGGGCATCACCCCTCATCAGCCAGGCTAGCTGGAATCCAGTGTCGCAGTGAGCATGGGACCCACGTTTAGGCATACCCTTCCTACTTAGGGCGACAAAAGCAAAAGGAACAAATGATGGACAGAATGCTGAACACTGCAAACATTCACCCCCAGTCACAAAGATTTGGGTTTAATTCATTGTTGTTTTGCTCACCAATCCACCCCAGTTTGGATTCAGCCATATGCAAATTTGTCTTGACCATGTTCCTCATTGGAACTGTCCAGCCCGAACTGCCAAGCCAGATCCTCCCTGGACCGGAAACAAGCATCCTGGGACCGGTTTCAGGGCATCACCCTACATCAGCCAGGCTAGCTGGAATCCAGTGGTGCAATGATCATGGGACCTGAACAGAACTCATCAGGGACCATTCCAAGATGGCACTCGAACTAGTTAGAGTGCCTTGTGCAAGTCAGGATTTATGGGGTCATATATAAATGTCACCCATGATACCATTCCAAATATAAGGTATTTATTTGTGAGTTTTTATGTTTAAGATGTTGGCCTTACCTTTGTGTTTGCGAGTCAGCTTTGATATACTTTTTGAATATACTACTTAAATTGTTGGAATTTTGGATAAATATGAACCCAAATACTCGTTGGCACTGAATAGAGCTGTGACATTATATTGAATCAAACAAGCTCTTACTCAAAAGTTTTATTAAAGTGCAGATTTGAGTATTAACTATAGTTTATATGCATTTCATTGGGTACATTCGTTCACTAGTGTACTAAAGTGTGATTTTACATAAGGCTTAGATACTTAGATAAATACATATGTTTTATTTTGTAGATTACATTTTGTTTAATGCAGCTATTTACTACATAGGTGGTGGAGGCAATATTGTGCAGTCTTGGCCGGACTGGAACGCAAACCAGCCCTGGCAATAGAGTCGGACCGGCCGCGGGCGGGGGGGACCAAAGGGGGGGGAGCAGGGCGGGGGTTGGGTCCAGAGTACAACAGCAAGTCATACCACCTCACAGGAAAAATCTTTGTGAATTGGTACTATGGTGTTCTATTATTTGTCTATCATGCATTTGCTGCTCCAAGGTGGGTGTCTGTCTTGAAACACTAAATTAAAAAAGTAAAAACGTAACTACTGCATTGGGATGCACGTGCATGCACACGTCATGATGCATGTGTGCGGCTGCTTCACAACACATGTGGCCACATGCATCACAATGCCTGCATTACGGCGCATGGCTGCCATCCTGGAATGGGTTTCCTTTAGTAGGAAACACATTCCCAGATTGACGGACATACAAGCACATGCTGATGCCAACAAGAATTGGCAATAGCTCAGCCATTTAAAGCAGAGACCTATTGACTTTGACATTGTTTGTTTAATTGACTTATAAGATACAAGGTTTGCTTTCTTGTGAAAGATTTAAAATATCATAAAAGAGCAGATCGGCCTGCACTTACCTGCAGGGCTTCAGGGGTCTGTATTTACCTGCAGGCCTTGAAAATTCAGATTTTGTTGTTCACCTCCCCTACGCATGTACTGCGTGCCATACTCCAACACCTCCCCGAAATTCAGAGGACTGAAAGTGTAGCGTATTTAGTTTGAATGGATATATGTGGGTGAGATCGATTCAGAGGTTACTGACACATACATCGTAAGCAGGGCCGGGCTCCCAAGTACATTAACATACTACATTCTAGTGACCTGGTGCCCAATAGGCTTCCCTTGTTTTCGTTATATTGTACAAGAGGAAATTTACAGTGTTATATGGGCATTTTTTACTGAAATGTATGGTGTGGTTTAAGAAAGGTGTACATGCTGTAATTTTACAAAGCCAATCCTTGAGAGGTGTATTATTCTTTTCAATTTAAGAACATAAACAAGGTTTGATTGAGACAGGACAAGTTCGGCCAGTGGGGGCTAAAATGATTAGGTCTTGGATTCCAGGAGCTTCACCGGTGCTCAAAACCATATGATGCTGTAAAAGACCTAATCACATTCAAAGCTAATGTGCCAGACAAAAGTAACAGGGTAGCGATAATGTGCTGTTTGTGTACAGTGTGGTCCACTTCTGTCAACATCACCGCTGGAAAAAGTCCTACTTTTTTCATGAACTGCTGCTCATCTTTCTAACATGTAGCCATATACATTTTTGACCCATTTCACAAAAGGCATACAATTACAAGCATAGATGTACTCCTAACCAGAAGGTGCTTAATTTGTAAAATGAAGAGCGCCGGTGCCCAAAGTGCTGCTCATAAGCCAGGCCGGGGCTATTAAATGTCGATGCGCGGAATACCAAGGATGCATAGTCCTGAATCACCTCAGGCCTCTAATTTACTGCCAGGCACTGCCCACCCCTTTATCTCGCTCCTGCAGGTTCCTACTTTCTACCTTGGTGACGTGTTTTCCGTCTTTCTCTTTCTCCTTTTTTCGCGTTTCTCTTGCTCTCAGGAAACGTCTAATAAGGAAAAATAACTGCCAGTCCCCAAAAATGAGTCCCTCTCCAGTAACCACCGGCTCAAATTAAGCACTGCGTAGGTGTAAATGATTGCATTTTGGGAATTAGTAAACATTCCTAAGTGTACACCTGGAAAGTGTAATACTGAAAATGCCATGCGACTTCTGCTGTATACGCAGGGTGTAAAAACGCATTGGGGAACTGCAGCCCGCAGTGCAAATGTGCATTTTATTCTTTTTCTTTTTTAGACCATGGAGAAAACCTCGAACTGTTTCCAGGGTTGGAAGTGGTTAGAGGAAACTTTGTAAATGCAAGAAAACTGCAAAATTTGTGGACAAACCATGGCTTGAATCTCCCTCTTCCCACCATTCGTGTGAAGTTTACAAGTGTGTGTAACGGTATGCAATCATGGTGTATACTTATGCGGCAGTAAAACCATTTACGCCTGACAGGTATTATGTTATGTATTGGTGTCGGGCGCAAACAGCTTAGTGATTCTGGCCACCCAAACGTTCCAAGGACTCCCTTGAAAAAAGTCTATTATTTTGTCTTGTTTTTAATTACTTAGGGGTGACTTAATAGATAACGGCCGTAGTAAACGCAACAGAGTACCCTGTATACAGAACTCTCAGCCCTCCCGCCACATATAGAGATCGGCAGGCACTAAGCTTTCCATCAGCGGATCCTGGAGCAAAAGGGAGTTCCACTGATGGAAAGTTTAGGGTCTTCCCATCTCTAAATGAGGTGGACAGATGTAATGAAGCGAAAACGAGATTTATTTAAGTGCCATACAATGACCCACTGGTGCACAGGAAGACGACGTCCTACTCCAACCAACTCCAACCACTTCTCCTCTATTCTAGGGTGAGAAAGCAAAAGACACACAGTTGATGGATGGAATGCAGAACAAATCAAAACATTCACCCGCAGTCAAGAGATCTGGGTTAAATCCATCATTCTTTTGCTCACCATGCCACCCCAGTTTAGACCTGGCCATATGCATATCAGCCTTGACCCTGAGCCTCATGGGAATAGTCCAGCCCGAACTGCCAAGCCAGGTCCTCCCTGGACCGGAAACAAGCATCCTAGGACCGGTTTCGGGGTTTCACCCCTAATCAGCCAGGATAGCTTGAATCCAGTGGCACAGTGAGCCCGGGACCCATGTCTGGGCATACACGGCACACTTAGGGTAAGAAAGCAAAAGACACACAGTTGTTCTGCATATTGTCCATCAATTGTTCTTTTTGCATTTCTCCTCTATTCTAAGCACATCACAATTACATCAGTACATTCCATAAAGCATCAATGCATTCCAAATGACATCATTGCAATCATGGAAATAGTAAAACAGTTCCATAACTAAACATTGCATGAAACAAAGCTTTATTAACAAAGCAAAGTGTACACATAACCACAACGGATCAAGAGTTTGGCAGTGCGACGGAGTACCCTGTCCACCAAACACTAAATCAGACCCTTAGTTTCAAGGTTCCACTCTGCCACCGGCAGATTTGTACCCTATGTACTTGAAAATGTAGAAAGTCTGGATATTTTCGTTGTAATGCAAATGTTTGCAATCCAGTCCATTTTCTTTCAGCAAATGCATTGACTCTAATGTAATTTAGTATGTCATGTAACCTTTTCTGACTAGCATTAATTTAAGCCATTAGTGATTGTAGATGTGTGAAGGAAAGTGGGAGAAATGAGAAGGTTTGCCCTTCCACCTGCCCACACATTCTATAATTGGTATCCTGCCACCCTAAGTAAATATGTGCAGAACTGACAGAGATATTCAAATACATTAGGTGCTCTAATCTTTTAAGAAATGACATATTTCCATATAAATCAACTTTTGTTGAAGTCATATTCAGGTTGCAATATAAAACATCACCACTGACCTTTCAAATAACATCACAGATGGATCTTCATTTACATAACGTCCTTAATAGACTGCTGCGAACTGTATCATCTGACCAAGCTTGTTACTCTCTCCTCCTCACTCCCCGCTGAAATTAGTCTCACTCTAACTACCCTCTAAAGGACAGTCGTTTATTCTTTATTGGACCCCGCCAATCCTCATTTCTAAAAAATCATGCTGACCTAGTAGGACGTTTAGGGGCAGATTTATCAAAATGTTATGCAGTGCAGCAAGAAACCTTGCTGCATTGTGTGACAATGAGAGGGCAGGAATGTGCCATATTTAACATTATATGACGCATTCCTGTCCTCTCCTTGCACAGGCGCACTATGTGCTGCCTAGTGCTAACACAGGCACCCTTGCACCATGGTGGGAGCTGGCAGAATCGTTTTTGTGTAGGAGGGGACACCTTCCTGCATAAAAACAATCCTCTGAGGCGTTTTCCTCTTTCTGCCTGTGCTATAGAATGCAGCACGAGTAGAAAGAGGAAATAAAGAGGAGAAATAAACATATTTCTCCTAGTTATGCCTCTCCTGGGCAGGCGTAGCATTTTAGCCCTTTCCCAGGTCTACCACTCATGGTAAATCTGGAAGCGCGCCACAATCCATGAGTTGATGCATGAGAACACCCACGTCCACCCATGGAACTCCTGCCCAACGCAGAGTAGCACAAGGCAGCAACTTGCGCTGCCTTGCATTACTCCACATTTACCAAGCCACGCAGGGCCATGCAAGGTGGCCCTGCGTGGCTTGGTAAATCTCATCTAGGGTTTCCATTGCCATTGTGTGGCGCAAGTACAACACAACACTTTGATAACCAAGCCCCTCAGCTGCCAGCTTGATGAATAAATGTCTATAAAGTAATCCCCTCTGCCTCAAAGAAAGAATAGTGCCTCTGCAATTGAAGAAGGCCAACACTGACTCCCATATGATAGCTAATTTTTGCACAGTTACTACTTTCAGGCATTGGCTAATGGGATGGAAAAAGTGTAGTTTCCAAATTGTAGACCCATTGTGATTCCCATCATTGTCTCTACTCCTTTTAATTGGAGTTTGGGTTTCTAGCATAGGATGGAGCCTGTTTTTTTAGGAAGGCCTGACAGGGTGGTCAGGATGGTGGTGAAGGGGCTGGACATCTTTTTAATCATGCTTGTCATTTCCGCAGCATTTCACATGATAAATAATTTAATATGTTGGTCCACTACATTCCAGAATACTGTTGTCACAGGGTACACAGAGGCTATTTCCTTGCTCTCATGGTTACTACTGAATGTAGGGAGTCCTGGGGCTCCCCGCATTCTATGTGTCTTACAAACCCTGCCATTCAGCTTAGCCAGAGTCAAAGATGGGATGGGATATAGTTTCTTCCAGTTAAATGGTTCAAAGCTTAAAGTTATAGTCTGAATTTACAGTCTTCTGACTCATGAGCAGAAATCCACAATCCCCACAATATCTGCCCCCACTGGTTTTTGTCAAGTCCTAAAAACAGAGTCCAAGATCATGAACTTCAGTAGGGGGATCAACAACGACACAACAATTGTGTTGCACATAGCTACGTTCAGAACCAGCACTTCTTAGCAAGAACCATACTCTGGTGCTGGGTGCGGTTTACTTTAACACACTCACCCAAAAAATGCATCATTTAACTAAAAGTCTGTAGTAATGAACTCCAGGAGGCGGTGAGTAGGTTGAGCTGGGTTTATTACAAGACAGCTACACAGCAGAGACAGCAAACAAGATCCCCAACAGCTGGGTCCAACTGCCCTCTTGAACTGTTCAAACACCCAGAACCCAGTGACAATGCATCCAGGCAACCACCAAC
The DNA here is from genome assembly GCA_963921515.1 of Calotriton arnoldi. NCBI lineage: Eukaryota > Metazoa > Chordata > Amphibia > Caudata > Salamandridae > Calotriton > Calotriton arnoldi. The sequence goes on along the minus strand of CAWUFW010021289.1, from coordinate 85,654 downwards.
ATTCCACCTGTCATAGCCTGGAATGCATCACACCATTGCACACCATTGAGAGCATAACATATCCTCTCTTCTCAATAAAAATAAAAAAACAATAACAACACTCATAACTTAAAAGCATAAAGATAGTACATGCTTGCACAATAAAAACTATTTACATCACAATTGGTATCTCTTGAAGAACACCTTAGATTATGGCATAAAAGCTTGTTACATCACAATTGGTATTTTTTGGGATCACCTTAGGTCTTGTGCTCCTTCTAAGAGGAACTTGGAAACCCACAGTTTCGGAAGACGAAGGTACATTTGAGGGACATGGAACGACATTTTTCACTTTTACAATCTTTCCTACATTCCACCAGTTGCCTCCCTCAACTTGTACAGCATTTTTCCCCACCCGCGTGACTAACACAGGTGGACCAAACTTACTCTCTCCCTTCTTGACATGAATGGAAGATTTAACGCGGACCAAATTCCCAATGAAAACAGGTACAATTTTTGCAGATTTTTTTTTGTCAAACCACGATTTTTGTTTGCTTTGGGATTCTAAAACATTCTCTTTCACCACTTCCATAAGACTGTCAACATTGTGTACGGATTTAACCCACTTGTTCATCCATCCTGGTCTAAAACTAGTATTGGCTTTTCGCCCTCTCAATAGTTCAAAAGGCGAAATTTTGAGTCGTGGAGTGTGGAGTGGTCCTGTAGAACCAAAGCATGCTGTTCACAGAGTTCACCACATCACAGTTGGAATGTTTTGCCCATCTGATGCAGTCTCCCACAACCCTATTCATGCGTTCTACAAGACCATTCGATTGGGGATGGTACAAAGAGCTTTTGACATGCTTTATGTTGCATGACTGCAAGAAAGACTCAAACGCAGTACTAGTGAACTGTGTCCCGTTATCTGTCACCACCGTTTCTGGAAAACCTTCCCTCATAAACACATCCTTTAAAAAAACAATGACACTAGCCGAGGAAGTCTCTTTGACAAATTTCAATTCGGGCCATTTAGATGCATAATCTATTAACACCACTATGAAACGAGAACCTCCTTGTAGGTTTTCTAAAGGACCTACAATGTCCAGTCCCAACTTGGACCAAGGAGCGGATGGACATTCAATGGGACGAAGCGGTGGTGTGACTACTTTTAAACCCTTGTCAGCAGACCTGCATATAGTGCACACATCCACTACGTCATGCACATCACTGTCCATGGAGGGCCACCAAAAACAATCTCGCACTCTACGCTTGGTAAGTGTCGAACCCAAATGACCCTCATGTGCTTTAACAATAATACTTCTTCTAAGGCTATGTGGAGGGATAAGTTTGTCTGCACGTATCAAAACACCGCCCTCCATTGAAATTTCTGATTCAACTTTCCAAAAAGGTTGCAAATATTGGGGAAGAACACGTTCCCTAGGCCAACCGGTTCTTGCATACTCACACACTTGTTGCAAAACTTCATCATTAGACAGTGCATCTAACCAACTTTCCTCGGTACCTAGGCTATGTTCAGGTAAGTCAATTGCAGCAATGAAACAGTCGTCTGAATCCTCATTACTGTAATCCGCAACACAAGACTCCTTCCCTATATCACCCATGGGGAACCTAGATAAAAAATCAGCTCTGACATTCCTGCCCCCAGACACATGGACGACGTCAAATTGGTACTGCATCAAGCGGGAAACCATCCTGAGAATCCCAGGAGAACAGCTCTTACTGGTGCCCGAACCAAGTATATTTACCAGGGGTTTGTGATCCGTCCTTAACAGAAAACGTCTTCCCCAGACATAGGAACGAAACTTTTCAATTGCCCAAAGACAAGCCAATAACTCTTTTTCAATTACAGAGTATTGACTTTCACCATTCCTTAAAACTCTAGAAGCAAAGGCAATCGTAATCTCACCACCCAGTGAATCTTGGGTCAAAACTCCCCCCAGACCCACTTGACTCACGTCAACCGTAATACAGGTTGGTAACGAAGGATCATAAGGCTTAAGGGCACCACTATTTCTAAGGCACTCTTTAACCAGACTCAGAGTTGAAACACACTGTTCTGACCAACAAAAAACAGCATCTTTCCTTAGCAATGTGCTAATGGGGCGTACCATAGAAGCATAGTTTGGAATGAACTTAGAATAATATTCGAGCAAACCTAGCAAGGACTTTACACCCGTTTTGTCAACAGGATTCGGAGCACAAAGAATCGCATCAAGCAATCCTTGTCTGGGTCTAATACCCTCTCCTGAAATGTGGTGACCTAAATATTCGATTTCATCGCACAGAAACTTTCATTTTTCTGACCTAGCTACTACACCATGATCTTTGAAAATCCCCAGAACCTTCCTCAGTAGAATATTATGTGAAGGAATGTCTTTCGTGTGTATGAGGACATCGTCTTGAAACACAAGAACGCCATCGATGCCCCCAAGCATGCCTTGCATGACCCGTTGGAAAACTGAAGCTGCCGAGGCAAGACCGAACGGCATCCGTTTATATTGAAATGTGCCTAAGGGAGATATGAATGCAGTGAGGTGACGGGATTCTGGCTCTAGCTCGATCTGATGGTATGCGCTGGCTAAATCTAGTTTTGAAAAGTAGCGAGACCCTCTGACACTTGAAAAGAGATCACAAATTTTGGGTAGTGGGTGAGAATCTATCCATATTTCTCTGTTAAGAGCCCTCAAATCCACACAAACGCGCAACTTGCCACATTTCTTGCGTGCGACGACCAAAGGCGAAAGCCACAAAGAAGATTCAGTTGGCTCAATTATCCCTTGATCGCACAAAGACTTCAGCTCTGTTTCGAGATCATCTCGCACGCTGAAAGGTACACCCCTTAACTTGTGTTTTACGGGAGAAGCTCCGTCTTTGACAACAATTCTGTGCTTAAAACCTCGAATAGTACCAAGGTTACCAGAAAAAACTGATGGAAAAAGATCCTCCCACTTGACCAACCATTCCCCTTCAGAGACAACAAGAACCTGTTCAGCACAACCAGGTTTGAGGATCATGCCAAACAGGCCTTGGTGATACCATCCCAGGATGTTCAATCCCTTGACCGCCACATACATTTTTCCTGAAATTTTCCTATCTTTAAAAACTAGGTCATCCTCGAAGTAACCCATAAGATCGATTTTGCGACCCTCGTAGGAGACTGGTGAACGATCCGGAGGTTGAAGAGATCTGTCACCCCATGTCTCAAGAAATAGTTCTTTAGTCACTGTTCAAACACCCAGAACCCAGTGACAATGCATCCAGGCAACCACCAACATTCCACCTGTCATAGCCTGGAATGCATCACACCATTGCACACCATTGAGAGCATAAAAAAGTCATGTATCGGAAAAAGAGCTCATGTATCCCAGGCTAAGGGGGGTGTTCATTGGCACCCCATTACTGTAATTCTTTTAAAACTAGGATTCATATTTATTAAATGATTTCAGGGCTTGATGTGGGCTTTCTTGGCACTGCAGGTCCACATGTACTACCCACCTGCTCTCTTCATAGAGATCATCGGAACCAATCAGCCTTCTTAAGCTAACTACCGGAAGAGGTTGTGACTTCACCATCCAGGCTAGCCAGTTAGAAAATAGGCTCCACTCTGAGTTCCTTAAATGTAATGCATTCAGAGCTTTCACAAAAAGCCAATTTTTTTCTATCATGGGGATGTTTTCACTTTTGTGCCTAGGATATCTAAAAATCTATTAAAGACAATTCAAAGCCTGTTATGACATCATCATGTTTAAATCTCAAGAGGTATGAATACCTTATTGCAGTCTTGAACACAACCCAAAAGCTCTCAGTGTAGAAAACAACAGAATTCCAGGTCTTATGAACCCATCTATTTATGACAGAACCACACAGGGACAGATTGATCAATCTTTCCCATCACGTATAGTTGCACACAGTACACTGAGAAGGAAGGAAAGAGGGGATGGGGTGGAAAAGGGATGAGAGGAAGGAGGGAAAGGGAAAGGGAAAGGCAGAGGGAGATGGAGAGGAAGAGGAAAGGGAAAGGGAAAGGGAGAGGGAGAGGCGGAGGGAGATGGAGAGGAAGAGGGAAAGGGAAAGGTAAAGAGAAGGGCAAAGGGAAAGGAAAAGGGAAAGGGAGAGGGAAGGACAACCGTCATGACTTTGAGGCTCAATAGAAGACAGGCTGCCAGTTCAAGGTTTTCCGCTGGCAGAACCAGCTGAGGTTCCACCAGTAAAATCTCTGCAGACCCCCACCTCCAAATGGGGCTGCCAGTCGAGACTCCACCAGTAGAAACCTTGCAATCCCTAATCTCTGAATGGGGCTGGAGAAACAGAATTTTGGCAAAATGCCAATTTATGGCAGTTTACCCGCTCCACCAAACTGTAAATAATCCCCTAAAATATTCCTGTCATGGGGTCAGTCTTCAATAGAACATGGTAATACAAATGTTATGAACTGAAGAACTTTAAACCAACCCTTCTCTGTAAACAGTCCTAATTATGGAAACAATTGTTATTTGTGCTCAAAACAGTCTCTAACCTGTTTATATTTCTCAATGACCACACCAACAGTAATGCCAAGTCTTCTCTGAACCGGAACACAAGCAACCCAAAACAAGGGGTGGGCGAAACTTGCAGAGTTTCACTCTGCGGAATTCGTGCAGTTACCTAAACATTTAGGGAGATTCAGTGGAATTCCACAAGCGGGCGGAATCCAGCACATTGCACTGCTCGCATTGATTTTTACCACTAAAGAGCTTGTTACACGCTGTAAAATCTGAATGAACAGTACCATGCGGTGTGACCAAGGGCGCTGCTTCCTTCTGCCGCTCGAATAGATTTTCTACTTGAGCAGCAGCTTTCTCAATGCGAATGGTAGCGACCTGCCGCGACCACCCGGATTCAGAAATCTTGTCTAGAGGTGTTCTAGCACTTGAAAATCATGCTAGGGGACGCAAATTCTCACTCGCACTCGCCAGCTTAATGTTAGCATGGAGTGCAACTGCGAACTCTGCCGGTGGAGTGGAATTTTCACCCACCACTACACAAACTCAGTTTCACCCTCGTTGGGGTTCTTCGGTGGGCTGTAGCTTGGTTCCAGTGGCACAGGAAGCACAGGGCCCAGGTCTGGGCATACCCTTCACACTGAAACTATTGCACTGTAATAAACAAACAAAGTGATGAATGGGATGCTTGAATCAATCTCAGCCACTGGTAATTACTTGGGAATGCATCCCCTGCTGTTTTGACAGTTCTAGCTGGACTGTTGCTTTTGGAGAGAGAAGGACCATGGCTGATTTGCATATGGCAGGTTATAATCAGAAGTGGTATTGTAGGCAAAATAACAATGGATTGGTATGCAGCTGTGAGTAATTACCAATAGCTGAGATTAATTCAAGCATCCCATGAATAACTTTTCTTTTTTACAACAGTATAATGCCTTAAGTGTGACTGGTATTCCCAGACTTGGGGCCCATACTGTTTTTATTGGAGAGGGACTAATGCCAATGAGTATATGTGTGGCTCTAATTTGAGGTGGCACGATGGGCAAAAAAATATTGGACTGGGATGCGGCCCGGGTAATTGCTAGTGACTGAGGTTAATTAAAGCACCACACCCTTCACTTTTGGACTTCAGTGCCACTAATGAGCCCAAAATTCTTTTTGTTAGCCTGCAAAAAAATATAAATCTTGGCTGGCTCTTGCAGTTGGGATCACTATGCCTTCCGTGGAGCTGCAGTTGCAGTGGGGCCATTGAAGGTACTGGTCCATTGACGAGCAGGTGCCATGTTTGATGTGCCCATTCAGTATTTTAAGTATTTTATTCTTCAAGTACATACTCCCAAAGCTTGACTATGTCCATGCAGAACAAGTAACAATAGCCCCCATGTGCAGGATATTTTCTCTTTGTGCACAGGGACCATTGAATGATTAGCCTATTTGGGACCACCATGTCTTGCATGATGTCAGGGTAGGGTAAACAAGTGATAGTTACCCCACATTAAATAGGGTGGGTGACCACGACTATGACTCAGTGTTCCTCCAGTGGATGGACTGCAGGAACAAGGATTTCCTTAGGTGGATCCAGCTAGGGCTCCACCCTTTGAACCCCTGCAGTTCCCACATCTCTAAATGGGGAGGTGGAATCACAAGTTTGTCAGAATGACACAATTGTTTTTAACAGCAGATCCAGCATTCTGCCAAACTCAGGATGGTCCCACTCTTTCTGAAAATAGAACAAGCTATATTTGCAGCATTTCTGATCTTTATATAATAAAGTGATTTTGCGTGAAACTAAATTTAGTGTCTCCCATTTGAAATGTGGAGAACATGTAATGCATTAATTCTTCGAAACTTGTGTACAAAATTAGAAATAGTGTTAAGCCAATTTGTTCAATATATTTCGCATTCAAGCATATTTATATGGTGTAAAACATCTTCGCTTGACTCCCTATCACACAAACAGCAAAATGGGCAGAGAATATATGTGCTCTAGTTTTGTAACAATGCAGAAACTGCATATAATATGGTCCGAATGGATTAAGTATGGCTGTTGTGCTTAAGATTTTACACATCACAGGATGATTATTGATTGAGTTGCAGTTGTACCGAAGTATTCACTTCACTGACAATGATGTGCCATAATCCGCATGCAGCAAGAGATTTTGAAATCAGTAGAAGTACAATATTTGGATTCGCTGCAGATCTCTATATCAGTCAAATAGCCCTGCACTCTCAGCGGAGAGCAAGCAAGAGGCACAAACCAAAACATTTTCAAACCAATATCTACAACAAGGAAAAAGTAACTCTTATTCTTCGTCCAATACTGGTGAGCAGATGAGATATGCAAAGAGAAATTGGATACGGTGGTTCATTTGTGAGCAAGGTGACACATGAGTGTGAAATAATCAGTATCATCAAAAGTGGGTGGAGCTACACAAATTTGAAATTGTGAGCACATTCATTTAAAATGCACAGCAAAACTGTAAGGATGAACATACCTTGCAGGCTTTGCATTTGTGCCATTCACATCATTTTTCTTTGCCTCTTTTAGGCATCCTGGATCTTTGCAATTTTTCAGTAGTTTTTGGGGATTCCAAGCCTGAGGGACACCTCAGATTTCAAATTGGTGGTCCTCAAGAACATCCCATTGGTGTACCGTAAAATAGGAATTTGCTCTCCCACCCTCCGGTTCAGAAGGAGATTGACGTCTTGCCCCCTTCTGCTGGAGCTCAGACTGGTTGTTGCATGATTATTCATTTAGGGATGCAGTATTAACACCCAGGATAGCCTCCTACAGCCCACTGTGTAAATCAAATCTACTTTTTATAAACTAGCTGGTTTGATCAGTCTCACCTAAACAGCCCACAGCTATAATCACAATAGATTGTGAAAAAAATCATATTTCCCTCAAATAATAATTGAAGTATCAAGCAACACTTTTAATTATAGTATTTCAATCGCATGCATTGCCGAATCCAAATCAGCTTGCAGAGGACAAGGTTGCTGTATGTGATTCTTTGTATTATATTGTGGCGACTCCGCCGGTCGGTGCCCATGGGGGCTGAATCATGTAACGAACCCAGGACATGTTTGGAGTATGCAATGAAGCATGGTTTGGTTTGTGACTGCTGTGCATTTTGCTGATTAGGTACATGTGGAGGCATCTGTGGAGCGTTTGGTGGTTATGTATGTGCTACTGACGGCTCCCATGGCAATCTGCAAGCCACATAAGCTACTTATGCTGTAGAAGAGCATCTGAACGTGTCATTTCTGCTATGGTGTCTAAGAGAAGCTTCCATGGTGTGCAGCATACAGTAAGAGTGCATTGATTGCTTGCCCTACTGTTTGTCCACTGGGACACTCTGTATGGTCCCAAAGGCATAATTGCCCGGTGCATATTGCCACTTAGAGCCATATTTATGTAGGTTTTGCATCGCCCTTGCGAAAAACCTAAGTAGGATTTATCAAGCCACGGAAGGCCAACTTGCATCGTACAAATCACTGCGTTGCATTACTCTGCCCTGGGAAGGCGTTCCATGGGTCGAGCGTGAGTGTTCCCATGCATCCACCTATGGATTCTGAAGCATTCCCAGATTTACCAATACTGGTAGGCCTGGGAATGCATCTGAATGACGCGCCTTTCCAGGTGAGGCTTAACCGGAAGAAATATCTTTATTTCTCCTCGTTACTTCCGCTTCCTATGTGTACTGCATTCTGCAGCACACATAGAAAGGGAAATATCCCTCAGGGGATTGTTTTTGTGCAGGAAGGTGTCCCTTCCTGCATGAAAACATTATTGCTTTCAATGCAGGCACCCTTGCAGCCTGGTGAAAGGGTGCCTGCATTGACGCTAAGCAGCACATAATGCGCCAGCGCAGGGAAATGATAGGAATGCGCAGTATATTGTTAAGTGCAGCGCGTTCCTGTCCTTTCCCTATTACACAGCACAGCAAGGTGACTTGCTGCACTGAATGATATCTTAGTAAATATGCCTCTTGGGTTCTAAAGTCATGGTGTAAAGTATTTGTTTTTTGGGAATGAGGGTGAGAATAAAGAGGTGTAGGAGGTTGTTAGTAGTGTCATTATTGCGTCTGATTTGCTAAATGCCTGAAGTGTTTTCTTTGCTTCATCCACTCTTCCTGCACACTCCACTCTTGAGGTTTTGCATGATTGTTTATACTGCATGGCAGGTAATGCGCGCCGCAGCGAACGGGTTAAGGAGTGTGAGCTTCATGTAAAAAAACTATGCTTTTGTAGCGTTTGCAACTGAGTATTTATGTGGTACTATAAATGTGACTGGGAAAGTGGCACTTGTTCTCACATTGGGTTTCGATCCTTTGCCTTTGTGAATGCTGATGAAAGTTCCAGGGACAATAGGAAGTAGAGTGGCCAACTCTCAGTTAATTTTAAATGCACTCGAGTGTCCTTTAAGCAAATGAGACTTTAAACACGGACATGCTGGTCTGGGGCCATTGAGGCCACCATCACTATGAGTGTGGCCAACTGCAAGAAGTCTCAAATTGCCTAATGAATATTAAGTAGACAGGTTTTTGAGCGACTCACTACGAATCGGTGTTTTGTGAACTGACCTATTTGTACATAGGTTGGTTGGCAAAATAAGACTGCATCTCAAAAGTTTGATGAAAAATTCGCAACTTTTGTTTATGAATGTACATTAGGCCCAAGGTCAGTCCATCATAGGTAATTTGTTAAGATATGACAAAGGGAGAGGAATATGTTACCTCCGCCCATACACACATCGTACAAGCTAGACTAAAGAAGTGGAATAAAAAAAAATGAAAATTAATGATTATGGCGAAAATTACCAATAGTTCAAGACGTATGCCTAATCGAACAAAGCTTATAAGAAGGAGTTTAAATGGAAAAAGTAACCACTTTGGCTTTTGAAAGAATGTTAAAGAAATATAAATCCTAAATAAAAGAATTTGGCAGCTAAGGTGAGTGTGTCACAAAAGCAAATATCCTCTAAACATGCCACACAACCTACACTAGAAGGGATTAAAGAATCCCAGAGCTCTGTAAAGACAAAAAGAAACAGAGCTAAATTCCATCATATTAGGTCCAACTACCCTATGTGGAAAGATGGGAAACCACATTTACCAGCACTTAGGCTGGATAAAATTCTCAAGCTGGAGCAGGCGATGCACATGCATGAGTGAACAAAATAAATAGACTGAGGGGACAGAGTGCATGCTGTACTCAATAGAAAGATTTTAAAAACAGGCAAAATAATTGTTCCAAAATAATTTCTTAAGTACATCTTAAAATAATACCTATTTTCAGGTGAAAACATTGTTTACAAAAATTGCAGAGTAAAACAAAAAAATGCTAGACTAAGGGTTGTGAGAATTCCGAACACAAGATATGCCATTGTTCATTTTAAATAGAAGTCCGGCGACACATGCCGTTTGAAATAAGGGTACATTTAATGAAAATTACACTTGGATCAGTTGTACAATTTCTCCCATCAGTATATCGAACCACATGACTGGGGGTGTTATTCGCAAATTCAACTCCTAAATCCTGAGGTACCATGTAGGAATCTGCTCGGTGAACAATGATGAGTGACTTTAACAAGTAACCAATAGACAGACTAGGGGGCATATGAGCAAGAACGGCGTTAAAATTATCGCCGCTTTAGCTGCAGGAAACTGCCGCTAAAGCGGCGATAATAAGCTTGATAATATGCCCTTGAGAATTCCAATAGAAGCCCAGGATCAGAGCAGAACATGGGCTTCTATTGGTATTCTCAAGGGCATATTATCAAGCCCATTATCGCCGCTTTAGCGGCAGTTTCCTGCCGCTAAAGCGGCGATAATTTTAACGCCGTTCTTGCTAATATGCCCCTAGGTCCTATAGAAACATGTCCTATTTGTGATGTTTCCGAAGCGCTCTGCCATGTTCTGAATTTGCTCAAGGTGCACATTAGCATAATTGGGCAAGCCAAAATAGACTGCATTGCTATAGTGTAGTCACGGGAACTCAAAAGAAAAGACTAATGTGACTTCTTAGGGAAAGAAAAAGTGGCATTTGTTGATATATGGCCCCATCTTGTGGACATTTTTGGCTGTGCCTTAAGGCAGCTAAATAGTTCGGCCTTATAATAGCACTATCCTTTTTATCTAGACATACCTGTGACCTGGCACTACTCACAAGTGGCTTATATCTCCCTCTAACGTACCTTTCTTATGTTAATAAAAGGGGCACTACTGAGGTCTTAAAAACGTATTTTATTTACATAGCATTCAAAGCGTGGTATGCAAGTGTGGGTAGTCAGTCACTTAATGACAGCAATGCTTTCCCAGAAGTGTTATGTTGTAATGTTATGTTATTTTAATTTATAACGCTCACAAATCACCCCGGGAGGGGTATCTTGGCGCAGCCCAGATCATAAACAGAATCACAACTACTAGGCCACAAACAGCTCCGTCTTAAGAAATTTTCAAAATTTAAAATGATCCATACAATGACGTAAGTAGAGCGGAAGTTTGTTCCAATACAGAGGGAGGGAGTAAATCAGAAAAAGACATGCCTCCTGAACGAGACTTTCTTATTCGAGAAACAGTAGGCAGGGCTTTATCACTAGATCTTAATGATCTGCCAGGTCGGTAAGGGAAAAGCCTTGGAGACAGATAACTTGGGCATTTGCCATTTAAGGATTTATGTGTCAGACAACAGATTTAAAATTGATTCTTTTATGAATTTGGCAGCCAATGAACAGAATGCAAAAGGGGAGACAAAAACGTCCTGGGTGGAAAGTTAGTTATGAGACGTGCTGCAGTATTTGGACAACTTGCAATTTATGAATTATTGTCTTTTTGATGGAAGCCAACATGGAATTATAATAATCTAGGTGTCTGATGAATAGAGCTTGAATCAAGGTCTTCCTCGTAGAATTAGGAAGAAACAGAAAATCCCTCTGTAATAAGCGCAACATATAAAAGCAAGTTTCTGCAGTGGTCCCAAACGGCTTTTTCATTGTGAGTGCCTGATCTAGACGAACACCCAAGTTTTCTACCACCAATTTAGGAGTGGGTGCCGTGCCCAATTCTGAGGGCCACCAGTCAGGCGCCCAAAGCAGTTGGGCCTTGCCAAATAGCATAATTTCGGTTTTATTGGCGTTTAGCTGGAGACAACTATCTGTCATCCAGGTCGCAGTTGTTGTCATACTGGCAGAAAAACATGCTTTTACATTATTCAAATCTTTACCAAGTGTAACAATTAACTGTGTATCGTCTGTATAAGACAAAGGTTCAAAACCAAATGCTCTGGCAATTTTAGCAAGGGGTGCTATGTATATTCTAAAACGTGTAGGGCTCAGACACGAGCCCTGTGGTACGCCCTCATCTAGTTGTACGGTTTGCGATTTATAAGAGCCCATATTAATAATCTGGGTGGTCTTAACATTTAAGTTGCATTCATGAGACCTAGACTCAAAATCAAAGACGTAGCCTTCACAACTAGACATAATTCCTCATCTTGTATCTCTCTGCCACCTTGTACTTTCCCAACATACCATATCAGTGTGGGCCCAGAGTGCTCTCCAGGAGTACCCCTTTGCAAAGCCACTTTACCTATGCCCACTGTAGCACCTTAACCATGCCCCCATATTCCTTAGATTTCTGCATGAACCACCCCTTCTGTCACCCATGACCACTTTTGCCTCCAGTTCCTGCAGTTCATGTGCCTCCATGGCCCAATTCCTCAATGCATGTACTGCCATGCCATGCTGCTTGCAGTCCTGAGCCTACCTATGCTTGCTTTTTCTACTGTTCATGTCTCAGTGCCTCCTGCACCATGTCACATTTGCCTTTTGTGCTGGCTTGTACTTCTGATGGTCAATATTCCACAACCCAATGCCTTCTATGCAGTCTTGCACCTTCAGTCCCTCTGTGCCCATCTGTGCCTGAAGTGACTTTTTACCTCTCCTGTGCCCCACCATGCTTTATATGCCTTCCTACTGCTTTCATGGCCATGTCTGCCTTTGTTGTGCCTTTTCCTACCCAGCTTTCAGTGTGCTTTGGACCATGGCTCATACCATGGCATGAAAACCAAAGAAAGCACATATAAAGAAGCAAATGAGCCATACGAGTTCTGAATAATCAACCATGGGACATACATCTTCTTAAATCCCTGCTCGTTATGATGTAAACATATGCTGTCCAGTGTACGTTTTCAGAAAGGGAACGACAAGGAAGCCTCCGACATCATAAATAGAATACAACACTGATTGATAGTCTTTCTGGCAGTGTGATGAGGTAAACATATGGGCACTGTAATGTCAATGAAAAATTACATTAAATTATAAATATATTGTGGTCTGACACACCCTCTGCCCTCAGTTATAATATATTGCTCCTCATATAAAATATATCCCAGGGAGAGGCTTAAGAGTAGCATGAACCATATGGAGAGTATAGCCTAAATGTCAGAACCAGGTGCCATCAAAATTGTGTTGCTGTTCAATGCCAACCTGTCATTGGAGACGCAAGTGAATAAGATGGTGGGGTGATGTTTCGGCCTTATTAGAGCCTTGAGAAAGATCCTTCCGCTGCTTCCAATCTCGGTCAGAGCCTTGGTTGTTCGAGGTGCTATCTTAAGCAGACTTGACTATTGTAATGCCTTATTGTTGGAGTCCCCTAAATATTTGATTCAGAGACTGCAACGTGTTCAGAATACGGCTGCGAAATTAGCCCTGTCTAGACCACGAGGCTTTTCTGCCTCAATGTGCCTTGCTGAGCTACACTGGCTCCCTGTGCAGCAAAGAATTCATTTCAAATCCCTTTGCATAGGGTTTAGGGCTCTGCATGGACTCGGTCCTAAGCCGCTACAGAAGAAATTGGTTTGGTATACTCCTACCCGGAGCCTCCGCTCCTCTTCTGCCTGTCTGGCAAAGGTACCTAGGTTTAACAGGGCCAGACTGGGAGGAAGATCTTTTAGTATTGCCGCCGCGAAACTTTGGAATGCACTTCCACTTGAAATCAGACAATGTAGTACCTTGTTCCTGTTTAGGAAAAGGATCAAAACGTGGCTGTTCCCCAGAAACTGATTCTGTCGTTCTCGAGTAATGTTTATTTTAGGTTCTGTCCTTCTCGCTCCACGTTGGTCTATGCTCACGTATCTTTAGCACCAGGGTACCCGTAGGGTGTTTGTCGCGCTCTATAAATGTCATATACAATACAATACAATACAATCAGGAAGAAGAGGAGAAAGAGCCATAGAAAGCGCCTGTCTCTGATGTTGAGCTGTTCAAACCTCTTTGCACCCAAGGTGAGAAAACGAAGACTAGCTTGCACTGCCAAATTGTTTTCATATTATCAATATGCTTTGAAGGTAGTTTTACTTGTTCTCATGTTCTCAACATAGACAATTGTTTTCATTTTTATTTTACCAATTAACTCCATGACAACATTTGGTATAAACAAGTACTAATGAATATATATTTGCTTTACCATTGCTCAATTCTGGCGGAAATTCTGACTGGTTGACTCTCTGAAACACAGACTGTTATTTTTTCTTGTGTAAATAAAGCTGTTTAGACTTTAATTGGCACGTGAGACGATTTCTTTGACAGGCTTTTGTTAAGGAAGGCAAAATTATGGTTTTTAGAAGGTCAAGTGGGATGGATCTGTTCAGGTGTGACGTGCAAAGTCTGTCATGGCATATAACATCAAATGCAAGTGCACAGCCTATTGAACTGTGGATGGCTGCTGATCAGCACAGTAATCTCCTGGGCCTAATGTCTTTCTTCCACCACTCAATGAATTGCTATAACTTACTATGTAAGAACAGTGACAGATAGGCGTCTGGACTTGTTTCATTTTCTATGCTCGCATCACAATCACTTGTTTTATTGCCCAAGTTGTGTTGTTTTAGTAAATGTTTACCCCTTAACATGGATATTTTCCCTGAAAAAGACAGTTTGTTCTAATTACATTAATTCCCTGATCATATCATCCATCTTGTGTTTCCCATTCACATTTCTTCACAATGATGGGGTTAATGCAAGGACATCGCCCATGAGTGGGATGGTCAGTTTCAGAGGCATCAGATTGCAGGAAGATGGGAGTGCTTTGGAGAACACCCCAAATGTAATATTAGTATTGCTAAATATTACTGCAGCATATATGTTTACATGGGTATGTTGTCCCTATGATGTCAATGAATTAGCCAGGGGCACAGGTTCCAATCATTTACCTGGGCCTCTATCATTTTCTGGGCACTGGTTTCTACATGTCACTTCTCCATGACCAAAGAGTTTTGAGTCCTTTGCATGGACATGTACAAAGAGTATACTGTCTACTTTTAGGACCTCATTTGGAGTTTATCGGATGGGTTACTCCGTCACACATGTGACACATACCCCGTCCGCCGTATTACAAGTGCCATAGAATATAATGTGTGTGTGATGGAGTACCCAGTCTGCTAAACTATAAATCAGGCCCTAAGTGTAGTTTACAAAATTCCAAACACCGATGAATGCCATGTTTATGCTTGTCCAACCTCTATGAAAATCCCTGTTTGCTCAGGATGGAAATTATGAGTTATGCAGAGTTTACCACACCTAGTAATAAACTCGCCCGCTGCATTTCAGGCGATATGGTACATCATCCTGTATGACCTACCCTGCTATGTGACTATTGAGTCAACAATGCCCAATCCATACATCACTTGCGAGTGTATGATGCAGTAGGCACCTGGCTCAAGCGAGGTGAGTTGGAAATTCGTGCCCGGGACCAAGCCAGCAGTGTAGCTGCAAGCTGTATCGTGATCCACTTTTTCTTCGCCTGCCTCTCTATCCTAATGTAAGTCACCATTGGTGACCTCCTACATTATGTCCTGACTGGCAGCTACAGTCAGGTTGTAGGATTCACATTTCGTGACGGATCACCAGTGGAAGGCTATGGAAAAGGCTCAGCATCAGGCTGTGATGCAAAATATACAGTTTGCAGTTGTTATGAGTTTCAATGTGAAGGTCCCCTTTCTCAACAGTAATGTGGAGTACGTAATGTATTTCTAATGTGCTCTTTTACATACTCCTAGTGACTTTGTGAATTACCCTCAAAATAGCCAAAATAGGAATATTCAGGGAATATTCACATACAATCAGTACAAATAGGAAGGACTGTGCCCTCTTTATACGTTTACTAGTGGATGTCAGACGTTTCAGGCTGATTTACAAAGGCAATTTAAAAGTACATAAAAGAGTACTCCTGTAGTACTATTTCCTGTACACATGAATCCTTGTGTGAATTGCCCCCAAAATGTAATGTTCTGCTGGATATCAGTCTATTACTTCTTCTTCATTGATATTTCAATGCTATGATATGATATTACAAGCACAAATTTTACATGTATTTTTCAGAGCCTGTAATTGGTCTCGTTTTTGGATATGTCATCAAACATGTACTTTGTAGCCACAAAGAAAGCAGGGTGAACAATCCCCATGAATCTGTGTTACCTATTTGTATATGTTCAACATCCCATTTTGAAATTATTGTAAGCAGTGTTTGGAGAAACAAATAGATCCTTAAAGGATGTCTTTAAATGCTTTTCCCCAGTGACTTTTTTATAGCAATGTTAGAAATGGGTTTTCTGGTTGGCGAGGGTATGCATCTAAGCCAGGCAGAACCCACCACTCTAGTCAGGGTAAGGGAGTTACACACCCAAGATAACCCCTGCTCACCCACTTGGTAGATTGGCAGAGCAGTCAGGCTTATCCCAGAGGCAATGTGTAAAGCGTGTAAGGCGTTTGCGCAACACACACACACCAATTGACACAGTAGGCACACCACAAAAAGAGACTCCACACAAGGTTATATAACAATATCCTTTGTATTATTCATAAAAACACATTAGACCACAATCACATAAATCACTGCGCCACCAGACACTCGTCATGATGTCACATAGATCATAAATCACTTGGTAGTATGTAATGTACATTTAGACCACCACTGACATAAATCACTGTGCCTCTAGGCACTTGTCATAATAAGGCATAGATCACAAATCACAAATATAACATAGATCATAGTCCCCTTTGTATTGTATGTAAAGCACATTAGACCACAAATGAGATAAACCTATATTCACCTTGCCATAAGGCAATGGCACTAAACATCATCGTGCTCTAAAGTATATGCTCCTAGGCTTCACTTGTTCTAAGAATGTTGTGAAAACATTATCACGGTGGACATCATAGCACCCAGACATCGTTGTGCACAAATCACCATTTTTGGCTTCGAATATGCAGCCCCAGTGCTTCAGCACTTCTTGTATAGTCTGCACGGGTTAATCATAAGCGTTTTGCCCAGTAGCATGAGCAGGATCAAGACCTCCGTCTAGGGTTGCCACCCCGACCTGCTAGCTGATCTCATCTGTTAAGGGGCCCCACAGGTATGCCGGTCAGCAGCTGCTCGTGATCGCGCAACGCTGCGACAAGTGACTTTGGGCTGACGCGGGGGCAAGACAGTGAACGTCATCTGTACGTGACCATGCAGCCCAGCTGCTTGCTTCCCCTGGACAGTCTTCCTGGTTCACGCTAAACTTCAGCCCTCCTGGGCTGCATTAATCTCTTTGGGCCTTCCCTGGGGACTGGGACCTGCCCACTCGGGGCGTCGGCATTGCTCAGCAATGCCGGGGGCTCCGGCCCAGGGCTTCCTCCTTTTTCCCTTGGCTCCCTCTGCAGCTTCTAATCATGGTTCCCACTGCCGCACTGCCTCGAAGGGAGCCAAACAGTGCTGCAGTACCCGCAATGCGATCTCAGTTGTACAGCCCATAGCGTGGCAGGCAGAAGTGGGCGGGCGCAGCTTTGCTCGCTGTGCCCTGCCTACCAGGGGACACACGGATCCTCTGCTTTTCCTGGGTACGACCTCAGAAGTTCTCTTTGGGTTGGTTGCCAGGCAATGCCTGGACTTCTGCGGCACTCGTTCGGCTGACGAGCGTCCGCCTCTGGTTTCTCCTGCTCTCTCGGGCTGGGACCACAGTGGGTGGGTGCTCAGCCCTGAACGTGGCAAGAAGGCGCAAACAAGTGAGCACAGAGAAGAGTCCCAGCAAGAGGAGCCTGGGGCAACTTCTTAAGTAAAAGAAGCGCCCGGTAGCTCCCAGCTGTATGCACAAACTCTTCCCCAACACAAGGAATTCCCAATAAAGTGAAAACACAAGGGGAGGAAGACCACAGCCCTCACCATGTGCTGTTTGGCCACATTATAATAGAACAGTACAGTCCTTTCTCTTGCTCAATGCAGGTTGAATATAGCCAGTATCTTTCTTGAAGTCTTTTGTATCCCTGAGACTTCCAACAGGAGGCCAGCACACACAAGCCCTTGGAGATTCTTCCCAAGCAGGATACCACAGCAGGGTCAAAAGAGTCAGTCCTTTTCCTCCACCACAGACAGAAGCAGCAACTGCAGGCCAACCCACCCCTCACACAGAAAAGTCAGTGCTCCTCACACAGTCCTTCCGCTCTTCTTCTTAGCAGGGTCCTCTTGTTCATTGAAGTAAGCTAAAGTCCTTGGGTTTTAGGTGTAATACTAATACCCCAAATTGTCATTGTTCTCTTTGCTGTAAGGGTCTCTGAACCCAGTCCAAACCAGTCCTGTCCTCCCTGGTGAAGCATGCCCACAGGGGACAGAGACAGCATTGTGAAAAAGGAGACACAGCCTATTCAGGTGCAAGTGAAAAATGCAGACCAGGTCTATTCAGCCCTGCGATGAGTCACCCAGGCAAGGCAGGGCACACCTCAACCCTCCCCCCCCCCAGTGACTGTCTAGAGTGAATGCACATCTCAGCTCCTGTCACTCACACACCAGACGCTGAACACACAAACAGCCAGAGGCACACAGAATGGTAAAGTAAGAAAATGCCCACTTTCTAAAAGTAAAAAAACAAACCCGGATGAATATCCGGGATGCTAAGTGCACTTCTTTGGGTCACTGTAAAAGTGTACCAAATTTTAAAAAACACAATATTGGACGTGTTCCAAAATTAAATCAGTCCTTCAGCAATGAGAACAACAGATGAATCTGTGAATCCATTCATCAACCCAACCAGAGAGAAACGTTGAATGTTGCTCAATCTGCTTTTATTTCCAAATATTGCAGATGAAATAAAGTTAATTGAGAAAACTCAGATTACAAGATAACAGAAGCATCCAAAGTGAAGACGGTTACTCCCAATGCATTTCGGGCTTTACAACAGCCCTTCGTCAGGGGAATCTGAAACGTCAATATCATAAAATCAGTTAAAAAATGTATTCATAGTAACATGCTGAAGAGAATGGAGTAATGTAAATGGGCTCAAGCGGGGAGGAGCATATGCTTGTGACGCTGATATATGGAGGAACTCTACAAAATCACCAAAGTATACTGTAGAGAAGGCTACAGAAATTTCTAGCAAAAGAAACCAGTGAGAGAACCCTCATGTGTTCACTCTATATAATTGATTAAACACTAAAAGATTCACAGCCACTCGTACACCAGTGTACTTTCTAAAAGTGGCATTTTCAAACACAGAATTTAAAAACCACCTTTACCAAAAGGTGTGCTAATAAATTCTGAGTTCAGAGAGACTAATCTCCATTTTTCTATCTTGTCCCTATGGAAAGTTACACATGTAAAAATGTTATAGTGCAACCCTAATGATCACCCTATGGGACAGAAAGCCTTTAAACAGTGAAAAATGAAATACACAGTATTTCACTATCAGGATATGTCACACATACTGCACCCTGCCCATGGGGGTACCTTGGGCTTACCTTAGGGGTGCCTTACATGTAAGGAACGGGAAGGTTTGGGCCTGGCAAGTGGGTGCACTTGCCAGGACTACATGGCAGTTCAAAACTGCAGACACAGACACTACAGTGGTAGGTCTGAGACACGTTTACAGGGCTACTCTTATGAGGTGGCACAACCAGTGCTGCAAGCCTATACACATATGCAGAGACACACAAAAATTAGTACATCCTGTTTCAAATGCAGTAACCAAATCAGTGTTCACAGGAAGTCCTTTTCACATTTTCTTTTCTCTTCATTTTCTCATTCCTTTCTTCTCAATGTAGTATAAAAAACACTGGCAGCCGACACGTGTTTCATCCTGCAAGCCCACTAGTAGTATTTGATTTTACAGGCCCTGGCACACACCGTGCACTTTGCTAGGGACTTACCAGTAAATCAGATATGCCAATCATGGATAACCAATCATTGTCACAATTTATACAGAGAGCATATGTACTTTAGAACTGATCAGCAGTGGTGCAGTGCCCAGAATCCTATAGCCAACGAAACAGGGTCAGAAAAATAAAATAAGAGGCAAAAGGCTTAAAGTTTGGGGATAAACCTTTCAAAAGGGCTAGGTCTAACAAGCACTAATTGATAGTATGCTAAATTTAGAATCCAATGGTATCTGAATATCCAACAGGCTCGGCAGCCTATCCAGCGTTCCACAATTTAGAGTATTTAGTGCTATTTTTGGAGGCAACCATTCTCTGAAGCACCTTTCTTAAGTCTCCTGCTTTTCTCCCATTAGGCTTCAGAAACCCTTTAAATCACTAGTTCTTTTATCTCAACTCATAAATAACTGTGGGGCATATTAGCAAGAACGGCGTTAAAATTATCGCCGCTTTAGCGGCAGGAAACTGCCGCTAAAGCGGCAATAATGGGCTTGATAATATGCCCTTGAGAATTCCAATAGAAGCCCAGGATCACAGCAGAACATGGGCTTCTATTGGAATTCTCAAGGGCATATTATCAAGCCCATTATTGCCGCTTTAGCGGCAGTTTCCTGCCGCTAAAGCGGCGATAATTTTAACGCCGTTCTTGCTAATATGCCCCTGTATTTTTCTCCTGTATTTCGATGCCACCTGATTTAAGTGATTTTATGTTACAGAGTAATCCTTAAGCCCTTTTTCATTAGTTGAACCCTTTACCTTGAAGTTACTGAGCCTAGGCTACAGCACACCCACCCTAACATGAATTTAGAGTAGCTCTTAGATCGCCACTTTTAGGTAAGGTCTACTGCTGAAGCTGTGGCTTTTGTTACTGAAGTTAGAAGACCGTGGCAAAGGTTTTTTCACCTACCTCTGAGACCTCTGTTTCTATTCTGATCATTTTTTCTGAGATCAAAAAATTCTATTACACAACTTTTTTCAGAGGAAGCCATCATTATATAAAACACTGCAGTAAGCCCCAATGGTCAAAGGGGTAGGATATATCAGTGTTTGAGGTGTCAATTGATCCTGAGTTCAAGAATCCTCTTAAGAGAGATTTAAAAGAAGAGAGGTCTTACTACATGGATGACCTTGAGGTTTACAGGAAACAGTAGCTTAAAATCTTCTAGCAAGCAACTGGTCAGCATATTTCACTGTGAAAAACAGAATGAGTTTTCCTTGGCCAAACAGATCTTTCAACATTCTTTCCAAAAACAACTTAATGTTTCTGTACATCACTCTCTGAGGCAATCAAGAAAGACTCAATTTGCTCAACAGAACCTTCGCTCAGCATTCAGCATCTTGAATTCCAATATAGTGTTTTTTGTAAATCAAATGTATTGTTTGTCTGCACACCTCATCCTCTAATCCAGACACCCAACCAGTGGTGGCCGGCACGGATTGGGGTGGTGGGGCGGGCGGTGCAGGGGGTGAAAAAAGGAAAAATAAAGATACCTTATTGCTGCGTCTCTCGTTTGTCTCTCCTCCGCGTTGGGTCAGAACAGGAAGCACCCAGGCTCCCCTAAGCCAATCACAACACTGCAATGCAGTGCTGTGATTGGCTGAGTGCTGTGGTTTGGTGCTCAGACAGGGACAGGAAGCCTGGGCATGTTCTCCACCCAGGCTGTATTACAGCCTGGGTGGAGAACATGCAAAGTGCGCATGCTGGCCCAAGTTGGCCGGCCAAACATTCATGCGTACTTACAGAGTGGCCACTACTACTCCCCCTGCTCTGTGGGCAGAGCAGCCCTGCCCCGCCTCGCAAAGCTGCCAAAACAGGTAAAAATAAAATGATAATAACATCGAGATATTATCATTTTATTTTTCCTTTATTTATACTGCTGAAAAGCAGTGGGGGAACACTCCTCTGGGTGAGTGGAGGAGCCACCACTGCACCCAACATTCCATTTCAGTGACCCTCCGTGGCAAGTTTCATACGCTGTACATCTGACTGGGTGCATTAGTGAATGGGTCTGTGAGTGGGTGCATGAGTCTCTGAGTAGATCTGTGAGTGGGTGCATGAGTGTCTGAGTGGAGAGGAAGAGGAAAGGGAAAGGGAAAGGGAGAGGGAGAGGCGGAGGGAGATGGAGAGGAAGAGGGAAAGGGAAAGGTAAAGAGAAGGGCAAAGGGAAAGGAAAAGGGAAAGGGAGAGGGAAGGACAACCGTCATGACTTTGAGGCTCAATAGAAGACAGGCTGCCAGTTCAAGGTTTTCCGCTGGCAGAACCAGCTGAGGTTCCACCAGTAAAATCTCTGCAGACCCCCACCTCCAAATGGGGCTGCCAGTCGAGACTCCACCAGTAGAAACCTTGCAATCCCTAATCTCTGAATGGGGCTGGAGAAACAGAATTTTGGCAAAATGCCAATTTATGGCAGTTTACCCGCTCCACCAAACTGTAAATAATCCCCTAAAATATTCCTGTCATGGGGTCAGTCTTCAATAGAACATGGTAATACAAATGTTATGAACTGAAGAACTTTAAACCAACCCTTCTCTGTAAACAGTCCTAATTATGGAAACAATTGTTATTTGTGCTCAAAACAGTCTCTAACCTGTTTATATTTCTCAATGACCACACCAACAGTAATGCCAAGTCTTCTCTGAACCGGAACACAAGCAACCCAAAACAAGGGGTGGGCGAAACTTGCAGAGTTTCACTCTGCGGAATTCGTGCAGTTACCTAAACATTTAGGGAGATTCAGTGGAATTCCACAAGCGGGCGGAATCCAGCACATTGCACTGCTCGCATTGATTTTTACCACTAAAGAGCTTGTTACACGCTGTAAAATCTGAATGAACAGTACCATGCGGTGTGACCAAGGGCGCTGCTTCCTTCTGCCGCTCGAATAGATTTTCTACTTGAGCAGCAGCTTTCTCAATGCGAATGGTAGCGACCTGCCGCGACCACCCGGATTCAGAAATCTTGTCTAGAGGTGTTCTAGCACTTGAAAATCATGCTAGGGGACGCAAATTCTCACTCGCACTCGCCAGCTTAATGTTAGCATGGAGTGCAACTGCGAACTCTGCCGGTGGAGTGGAATTTTTCACCCACCACTACACAAACTCAGTTTCACCCTCGTTGGGGTTCTTCGGTGGGCTGTAGCTTGGTTCCAGTGGCACAGGAAGCACAGGGCCCAGGTCTGGGCATACCCTTCACACTGAAACTATTGCACTGTAATAAACAAACAAAGTGATGAATGGGATGCTTGAATCAATCTCAGCCACTGGTAATTACTTGGGAATGCATCCCCTGCTGTTTTGACAGTTCTAGCTGGACTGTTGCTTTTGGAGAGAGAAGGACCATGGCTGATTTGCATATGGCAGGTTATAATCAGAAGTGGTATTGTAGGCAAAATAACAATGGATTGGTATGCAGCTGTGAGTAATTACCAATAGCTGAGATTAATTCAAGCATCCCATGAATAACTTTTCTTTTTACAACAGTATAATGCCTTAAGTGTGACTGGTATTCCCAGACTTGGGGCCCATACTGTTTTTATTGGAGAGGGACTAATGCCAATGAGTATATGTGTGGCTCTAATTTGAGGTGGCACGATGGGCAAAAATATTGGACTGGGATGCGGCCCGGGTAATTGCTAGTGACTGAGGTTAATTAAAGCACCACACCCTTCACTTTTGGACTTCAGTGCCACTAATGAGCCCAAAATTCTTTTTGTTAGCCTGCAAAAAAATATAAATCTTGGCTGGCTCTTGCAGTTGGGATCACTATGCCTTCCGTGGAGCTGCAGTTGCAGTGGGGCCATTGAAGGTACTGGTCCATTGACGAGCAGGTGCCATGTTTGATGTGCCCATTCAGTATTTTAAGTATTTTATTCTTCAAGTACATACTCCCAAAGCTTGACTATGTCCATGCAGAACAAGTAACAATAGCCCCCATGTGCAGGATATTTTCTCTTTGTGCACAGGGACCATTGAATGATTAGCCTATTTGGGACCACCATGTCTTGCATGATGTCAGGGTAGGGTAAACAAGTGATAGTTACCCCACATTAAATAGGGTGGGTGACCACGACTATGACTCAGTGTTCCTCCAGTGGATGGACTGCAGGAACAAGGATTTCCTTCGGTGGATCCAGCTAGGGCTCCACCCTTTGAACCCCTGCAGTTCCCACATCTCTAAATGGGGAGGTGGAATCACAAGTTTGTCAGAATGACACAATTGTTTTTAACAGCAGATCCAGCATTCTGCCAAACTCAGGATGGTCCCACTCTTTCTGAAAATAGAACAAGCTATATTTGCAGCATTTCTGATCTTTATATAATAAAGTGATTTTGCGTGAAACTAAATTTAGTGTCTCCCATTTGAAATGTGGAGAACATGTAATGCATTAATTCTTCGAAACTTGTGTACAAAATTAGAAATAGTGTTAAGCCAATTTGTTCAATATATTTCGCATTCAAGCATATTTATATGGTGTAAAACATCTTCGCTTGACTCCCTATCACACAAACAGCAAAATGGGCAGAGAATATATGTGCTCTAGTTTTGTAACAATGCAGAAACTGCATATAATATGGTCCGAATGGATTAAGTATGGCTGTTGTGCTTAAGATTTTACACATCACAGGATGATTATTGATTGAGTTGCAGTTGTACCGAAGTATTCACTTCACTGACAATGATGTGCCATAATCCGCATGCAGCAAGAGATTTTGAAATCAGTAGAAGTACAATATTTGGATTCGCTGCAGATCTCTATATCAGTCAAATAGCCCTGCACTCTCAGCGGAGAGCAAGCAAGAGGCACAAACCAAAACATTTTCAAACCAATATCTACAACAAGGAAAAAGTAACTCTTATTCTTCGTCCAATACTGGTGAGCAGATGAGATATGCAAAGAGAAATTGGATACGGTGGTTCATTTGTGAGCAAGGTGACACATGAGTGTGAAATAATCAGTATCATCAAAAGTGGGTGGAGCTACACAAATTTGAAATTGTGAGCACATTCATTTAAAATGCACAGCAAAACTGTAAGGATGAACATACCTTGCAGGCTTTGCATTTGTGCCATTCACATCATTTTTCTTTGCCTCTTTTAGGCATCCTGGATCTTTGCAATTTTTCAGTAGTTTTGGGGATTCCAAGCCTGAGGGACACCTCAGATTTCAAATTGGTGGTCCTCAAGAACATCCCATTGGTGTACCGTAAAATAGGAATTTGCTCTCCCACCCTCCGGTTCAGAAGGAGATTGACGTCTTGCCCCCTTCTGCTGGAGCTCAGACTGGTTGTTGCATGATTATTCATTTAGGGATGCAGTATTAACACCCAGGATAGCCTCCTACAGCCCACTGTGTAAATCAAATCTACTTTTTATAAACTAGCTGGTTTGATCAGTCTCACCTAAACAGCCCACAGCTATAATCACAATAGATTGTGAAAAAAATCATATTTCCCTCAAATAATAATTGAAGTATCAAGCAACACTTTTAATTATAGTATTTCAATCGCATGCATTGCCGAATCCAAATCAGCTTGCAGAGGACAAGGTTGCTGTATGTGATTCTTTGTATTATATTGTGGCGACTCCGCCGGTCGGTGCCCATGGGGGCTGAATCATGTAACGAACCCAGGACATGTTTGGAGTATGCAATGAAGCATGGTTTGGTTTGTGACTGCTGTGCATTTTGCTGATTAGGTACATGTGGAGGCATCTGTGGAGCGTTTGGTGGTTATGTATGTGCTACTGACGGCTCCCATGGCAATCTGCAAGCCACATAAGCTACTTATGCTGTAGAAGAGCATCTGAACGTGTCATTTCTGCTATGGTGTCTAAGAGAAGCTTCCATGGTGTGCAGCATACAGTAAGAGTGCATTGATTGCTTGCCCTACTGTTTGTCCACTGGGACACTCTGTATGGTCCCAAAGGCATAATTGCCCGGTGCATATTGCCACTTAGAGCCATATTTATGTAGGTTTTGCATCGCCCTTGCGAAAAACCTAAGTAGGATTTATCAAGCCACGGAAGGCCAACTTGCATCGTACAAATCACTGCGTTGCATTACTCTGCCCTGGGAAGGCGTTCCATGGGTCGAGCGTGAGTGTTCCCATGCATCCACCTATGGATTCTGAAGCATTCCCAGATTTACCAATACTGGTAGGCCTGGGAATGCATCTGAATGACGCGCCTTTCCAGGTGAGGCTTAACCGGAAGAAATATCTTTATTTCTCCTCGTTACTTCCGCTTCCTATGTGTACTGCATTCTGCAGCACACATAGAAAGGAAATATCCCTCAGGGGATTGTTTTTGTGCAGGAAGGTGTCCCTTCCTGCATGAAAACATTATTGCTTTCAATGCAGGCACCCTTGCAGCCTGGTGAAAGGGTGCCTGCATTGACGCTAAGCAGCACATAATGCGCCAGCGCAGGAAATGATAGGAATGCGCAGTATATTGTTAAGTGCAGCGCGTTCCTGTCCTTTCCCTATTACACAGCACAGCAAGGTGACTTGCTGCACTGAATGATATCTTAGTAAATATGCCTCTTGGGTTCTAAAGTCATGGTGTAAAGTATTTGTTTTTTGGGAATGAGGGTGAGAATGAAGAGGTGTAGGAGGTTGTTAGTAGTGTCATTATTGCGTCTGATTTGCTAAATGCCTGAAGTGTTTTCTTTGCTTCATCCACTCTTCCTGCACACTCCACTCTTGAGGTTTTGCATGATTGTTTATACTGCATGGCAGGTAATGCGCGCCGCAGCGAACGGGTTAAGGAGTGTGAGCTTCATGTAAAAAAACTATGCTTTTGTAGCGTTTGCAACTGAGTATTTATGTGGTACTATAAATGTGACTGGGAAAGTGGCACTTGTTCTCACATTGGGTTTCGATCCTTTGCCTTTGTGAATGCTGATGAAAGTTCCAGGGACAATAGGAAGTAGAGTGGCCAACTCTCAGTTAATTTTTAAATGCACTCGAGTGTCCTTTAAGCAAATGAGACTTTAAACACGGACATGCTGGTCTGGGGGCCATTGAGGCCACCATCACTATGAGTGTGGCCAACTGCAAGAAGTCTCAAATTGCCTAATGAATATTAAGTAGACAGGTTTTTGAGCGACTCACTACGAATCGGTGTTTTGTGAACTGACCTATTTGTACATAGGTTGGTTGGCAAAATAAGACTGCATCTCAAAAGTTTGATGAAAAATTCGCAACTTTTGTTTATGAATGTACATTAGGCCCAAGGTCAGTCCATCATAGGTAATTTGTTAAGATATGACAAAGGGAGAGGAATATGTTACCTCCGCCCATACACACATCGTACAAGCTAGACTAAAGAAGTGGAATAAAAAAAAATGAAAATTAATGATTATGGCGAAAATTACCAATAGTTCAAGACGTATGCCTAATCGAACAAAGCTTATAAGAAGGAGTTTAAATGGAAAAAGTAACCACTTTGGCTTTTGAAAGAATGTTAAAGAAATATAAATCCTAAATAAAAGAATTTGGCAGCTAAGGTGAGTGTGTCACAAAAGCAAATATCCTCTAAACATGCCACACAACCTACACTAGAAGGGATTAAAGAATCCCAGAGCTCTGTAAAGACAAAAAGAAACAGAGCTAAATTCCATCATATTAGGTCCAACTACCCTATGTGGAAAGATGGGAAACCACATTTACCAGCACTTAGGCTGGATAAAATTCTCAAGCTGGAGCAGGCGATGCACATGCATGAGTGAACAAAATAAATAGACTGAGGGGACAGAGTGCATGCTGTACTCAATAGAAAGATTTTAAAAACAGGCAAAATAATTGTTCCAAAATAATTTCTTAAGTACATCTTAAAATAATACCTATTTTCAGGTGAAAACATTGTTTACAAAAATTGCAGAGTAAAACAAAAAAATGCTAGACTAAGGGTTGTGAGAATTCCGAACACAAGATATGCCATTGTTCATTTTATATAGAAGTCCGGAGACACATGCCGTTTGAAATAAGGGTACATTTAATGAAAATTACACTTGGATCAGTTGTACAATTTCTCTCATCAGTATATCGAACCACATGACTGGGGGTGTTATTCGCAAATTCAACTCCTAAAACCTGAGGTACCATGTAGGAATCTGCTCGGTGAACAATGATGAGTGACTTTAACAAGTAACCAATAGACAGACTAGGGGGCATATTAGCAAGAACAGCGTTAAAATTATCACCGCTTTAGCGGCAGGAAACTGCCGCTAAAGCGGCGATAATGGGCTTGATAATATGCCCTTGAGAATTCCAATAGCTGCCCAGGATCACAGCAGAACATGGGCTTCTATTGGTATTCTCAAGGGCATATTATCAAGCCCATTATCGCCGCTTTAGCGGCAGTTTCCTGCCGCTAAAGCGGCGATAATTTTAACGCCGTTCTTGCTAATATGCCCCTAGGTACTATAGAAACATGTCCTATTTGTGATTTTTCCGAAGCGCTCTGCCATGTTCTGAATTTGCTCAAGGTGCACATTAGCATAATTGGGCAAGCCAAAATAGACTGCATTGCTATAGTGTAGTCACGGGAACTCAAAAGAAAAGACTAATGTGACTTCTTAGGGAAAGAAAAAGTGGCATTTGTTGATATATGGCCCCATCTTGTGGACATTTTTGGCTGTGCCTTAAGGCAGCTAAATAGTTTGGCCTTATAATAGCACTATCCTTTTTATCTAGACATACCTGTGACCTGGCACTACTCACAAGTGGCTTATATCTCCCTCTAACGTACCTTTCTTATGTTAATAAAAGGGGCACTACTGAGGTCTTAAAAACGTATTTTATTTACATAGCATTCAAAGCGTGGTATGCAAGTGTGGGTAGTCAGTCACTTAATGACAGCAATGCTTTCCCAGAAGTGTTATGTTGTAATGTTATGTTATTTTAATTTATAACGCTCACAAATCACCCCGGGAGGGGTATCTTGGCGCAGCCCAGATCATAAACAGAATCACAACTACTAGGCCACAAACAGCTCCGTCTTAAGAAATTTTCAAAATTTAAAATGATCCATACAATGACGTAAGTAGAGCGGAAGTTTGTTCCAATACAGAGGGAGGAGTAAATCAGAAAAAGACATGCCTCCTGAACGAGACTTTCTTATTCGAGAAACAGTAGGCAGGGCTTTATCACTAGATCTTAATGATCTGCCTGGTCAGTAAGGGAAAAGCCTTGGAGACAGATAACTTGGGCATTTGCCATTTAAGGATTTATGTGTCAGACAACAGATTTAAAATTGATTCTTTTATGAATTTGGCAGCCAATGAACAGAATGCAAAAGGGAGACAAAAACGTCCTGGGTGGAAAGTTAGTTATGAGACGTGCTGCAGTATTTGGACAACTTGCAATTTATGAATTATTGTCTTTTTGATGGAAGCCAACATGGAATTATAATAATCTAGGTGTCTGATGAATAGAGCTTGAATCAAGGTCTTCCTCGTAGAATTAGGAAGAAACAGAAAATCCCTCTGTAATAAGCGCAACATATAAAAGCAAGTTTCTGCAGTGGTCCCAAACGGCTTTTTCATTGTGAGTGCCTGATCTAGACGAACACCCAAGTTTTCTACCACCAATTTAGGAGTGGGTGCCGTGCCCAATTCTGATGGCCACCAGTCAGGTGCCCAAAGCTGTTGGGCCTTGCCAAATAGCATAATTTCGGTTTTATTGGCGTTTAGCTTGAGACAACTATCTGTCATCCAGGTCGCGATTGTTGTCATACTGGCAGAAAAACATGCTTTTACATTATTCAAATCTTTACCAAGTGTAACAATTAACTGTGTATCGTCTGCATAAGACAAAGGTTCAAAACCAAAGGCTCTGGCAATTTTAGCAAGGGGGGCTATGTATATTCTAAAACGTGTAGGGCTCAGACACGAGCCCTGTGGTACGCCCTCATCTAGTTGTACGGTTTGCGATTTATAAAAGCCCATATTAATAATCTGGGTGGTCTTAACATTTAAGTTGCATTCATGAGACCTAGACTCAAAATCAAAGACGTAGCCTTCACAACTAGACATAATTCCTTATCTTGTATCACTCTGCCACCTTGTACTTTCCCAACCTACCATATCAGTGTGGGCCCAGAGTGCTCTCCAGGAGTACCCCTTTGCAAAGCCACTTTACCTATGCCCACTGTGGCACCTTAACCATGCCCCCATATTCCTTAGATTTCTCCATGAACCACCCCTTCTGTCACCCATGACCACTTTTGCCTCCAGTTCCTGCAGTTCATGTGCCTCCATAGCCCAATTCCTCAATGCATGTACTGCCATGCCACGCTGCTTGCAGTCCTGAGCCTACCTATGCTTCCTTTTTCTACTGTTCATGTCTCAGTGCCTCCTGCACCATGTCACATTTGCCTTTTGTGCTGGCTTGTACTTCTGATGGTCAATATTCCACAGCCCAATGCCTTCTATGCAGTCTTGCACCTTCAGTCCCACTGTGCCCATCTGTGCCTGAAGTGACTTTTTACCTCTCCTGTGCCCCACCATGCTTTATGTGCCGCCCTACTGCTTTCATGGCCATGTCTACCTTTGTTGTGCCTTTTCCTAGCCAGCTTTCAGTGTGCTTTGGACCATGGCTCATACCATGGCATGAAAACCAAAGAAAGCACATATAAAGAAGCAAATGAGCCATACGAGTTCTGAATAATCAACCATGGGACATACATCTTAAATCCCTGCTCGTTATGATGCAAACATATGCTGTCCAGTGTACGTTTTCAGAAAGGGAACGACAAGGAAGCCTCCGACAACATAAATAGAATACAACACTGATTGATAGTCTTTCTGGCAGTGTGATGAGGTAAACATATGGGCACTGTAATGTCAATGGAAAATTACATTAAATTATAAATATATTGTGGTCTGACACACCCTCTGCCCTCAGTTATAATATATTGCTCCTCATATAAAATATAGCCCAGGGAGAGGCTTAAGAGTAGCATGAACCATATGGAGAGTATAGCCTAAATGTCAGAACCAGGTGCCCTCAAAATTGTGTTGCTGATCAGGAAGAAGAGGAGAAAGAGCCATAGAAAGCGCCTGTCTCTGATGTTGAGCTGTTCAAACCTCTTTGCACCCAAGGTGAGAAAACGAAGACTAGCTTGCACTGCCAAATTGTTTTCATATTATCAATATGCTTTGAAGGTAGTTTTACTTGTTCTCATGTTCTCAACATAGACAATTGTTTTCATTTTTATTTTACCAATTAACTCCATGACAACATTTGGTATAAACAAGTACTAATGAATATATATTTGCTTTACCATTGCTCAATTCTGGCGGAAATTCTGACTGGTTGACTCTCTGAAACACAGACTGTTATTTTTTCTTGTGTAAATAAAGCTGTTTAGACTTTGATTGGCACGTGAGACGATTTCTTTGACAGGCTTTTGTTAAGGAAGGCAAAATTATGGTTTTTAGAAGGTCAAGTGGGATGGATCTGTTCAGGTGTGACGTGCAAAGTCTGTCATGGCATATAACATCAAATGCAAGTGCACAGCCTATTGAACTGTGGATGGCTGCTGATCAGCACAGTAATCTCCTGGGCCTAATGTCTTTCTTCCACTACTCAATGAATTGCTATAACTTACTATGTAAGAACAGTGACAGATAGGCGTCTGGACTTGTTTCATTTTCTATGCTCGCAATCACAATCACTTGTTTTATTGCCCAAGTTGTGTTGTTTTAGTAAATGTTTACCCCTTAACATGGATATTTTCCCTGAAAAGACAGTTTGTTCTAATTACATTAATTCCCTGATCATATCATCCATCTTGTGTTTCCCATTCACATTTCTTCACAATGATGGGGTTAATGCAAGGACATCGCCCATGAGTGGGATGGTCAGTTTCAGAGGCATCAGTTTGCAGGAAGATGGGAGTGCTTTGGAGAACACCCCAAATGTAATATTAGTATTGCTAAATATTACTGCAGCATATATGTTTACATGGGTATGTTGTCCCTATGATGTCAATGAATTAGCCAGGGGCACAGGTTCCAATCATTTACCTGGGCCTCTATCATTTTCTGGGCACTGGTTTCTACATGTCACTTCTCCATGACCAAAGAGTTTTGAGTCCTTTGCATGGACATGTACAAAGAGTATACTGTCTACTTTTAGGACCTCATTTGGAGTTTATCGGATGGGTTACTCCGTCACACATGTGACACATACCCCGTCCGCCGTATTACAAGTGCCATAGAATATAATGTGTGTGTGATGGAGTACCCAGTCTGCTAAACTATAAATCAGGCCCTAAGTGTAGTTTACAAAATTCCAAACACCGATGAATGCCATGTTTATGCTTGTCCAACCTCTATGAAAATCCCTGTTTGCTCAGGATGGAAATTATGAGTTATGCAGAGTTTACCACACCTAGTAATAAACTCGCCCGCTGCATTTCAGGCGATATGGTACATCATCCTGTATGACCTACCCTGCTATGTGACTATTGAGTCAACAATGCCCAATCCATACATCACTTGCGAGTGTATGATGCAGTAGGCACCTGGCTCAAGCGAGGTGAGTTGGAAATTCGTGCCCGGGACCAAGCCAGCAGTGTAGCTGCAAGCTGTATCGTGATCCACTTTTTCTTCGCCTGCCTCTCTATCCTAATGTAAGTCACCATTGGTGACCTCCTACATTATGTCCTGACTGGCAGCTACAGTCAGGTTGTAGGATTCACATTTCAGTGACGGATCACCAGTGGAAGGCTATGGAAAAGGCTCAGCATCAGGCTGTGATGCAAAATATACAGTTTGCAGTTGTTATGAGTTTCAATGTGAAGGTCCCCTTTCTCAACAGTAATGTGGAGTACGTAATGTATTTCTAATGTGCTCTTTTACATACTCCTAGTGACTTTGTGAATTACCCTCAAAATAGCTAAAATAGGAATATTCAGGGAATATTCACATACAATCAGTACAAATAGGAAGGACTGTGCCCTCTTTATACGTTTACTAGTGGATGTCAGACGTTTCAGGCTGATTTACAAAGGCAATTTAAAAGTACATAAAAGAGTACTCCTGTAGTACTATTTCCTGTACACATGAATCCTTGTGTGAATTGCCCCCAAAATGTAATGTTCTGCTGGATATCAGTCTATTACTTCTTCTTCATTGATATTTCAATGCTATGATATGATATTACAAGCACAAATTTTACATGTATTTTTCAGAGCCTGTAATTGGTCTCGTTTTTGGATATGTCATCAAACATGTACTTTGTAGCCACAAAGAAAGCAGGGTGAACAATCCCCATGAATCTGTGTTACCTATTTGTATATGTTCAACATCCCATTTTGAAATTATTGTAAGCAGTGTTTGGAGAAACAAATAGATCCTTAAAGGATGTCTTTAAATGCTTTTCCCCAGTGACTTTTTTATAGCAATGTTAGAAATGGGTTTTCTGGTTGGCGAGGGTATGCATCTAAGCCAGGCAGAACCCACCACTCTAGTCAGGGTAAGGGAGTTACACACCCAAGATAACCCCTGCTCACCCACTTGGTAGATTGGCAGAGCAGTCAGGCTTATCCCAGAGGCAATGTGTAAAGCGTGTAAGGCGTTTGCGCAACACACACACACCAATTGACACAGTAGGCACACCACAAAAAGAGACTCCACACAAGGTTATATAACAATATCCTTTGTATTATTCATAAAAACACATTAGACCACAATCACATAAATCACTGCGCCACCAGACACTCATCATGATGTCACATAGATCATAAATCACTTGGTAGTATGTAATGTACATTTAGACCACCACTGACATAAATCACTGTGCCTCTAGGCACTTGTCATAATAAGGCATAGATCACAAATCACAAATATAACATAGATCATAGTCCCCTTTGTATTGTATGTAAAGCACATTAGACCACAAATGAGATAAACCTATATTCACCTTGCCATAAGGCAATGGCACTAAACATCATCGTGCTCTAAAGTATATGCTCCTAGGCTTCACTTGTTCTAAGAATGTTGTGAAAACATTATCACGGTGGACATCATAGCACCCAGACATCGTTGTGCACAAATCACCATTTTTTGGCTTCGAATATGCAGCCCCAGTGCTTCAGCACTTCTTGTATAGTCTGCACGGGTTAATCATAAGCGTTTTGCCCAGTAGCATGAGCAGGATCAAGACCTCCGTCTAGGGTTGCCACCCCGACCTGCTAGCTGATCTCATCTGTTAAGGGGCCCCACAGGTATGCCGGTCAGCAGCTGCTCGTGATCGCGCAACGCTGCGACAAGTGACTTTGGGCTGACGCGGGGGCAAGACAGTGAACGTCATCTGTACGTGACCATGCAGCCGAGCTGCTTGTTTCCCCTGGACAGTCTTCCTGGTTCACGCTAAACTTCAGCCCTCCTGGGCTGCATTAATCTCTTTGGGTCTTCCCTGGGGACTGGGCCCTGCCCACTCGGGGCGTCGGCATTGCTCAGCAATGCCGGGGGCTCCGGCCCAGGGCTTCCTCCTTTTTCCCTTGGCTCCCTCTGCAGCTTTTAATCATGGTTCCCACTGCCGCACTGCCTCGAAGGGAGCCAAACAGTGCTGCAGTACCCGCAATGCGATCTCAGTTGTACAGCCCATAGCGTGGCAGGCAGAAGCGGGCGGGCGCGGCTTTGCTCGCTGTGCCCTGCCTACCAGGGGACACACGGATCCTCTGCTTTTCCTGGGTACGACCTCAGAAGTTCTCTTTGGGTTGGTTGCCAGGCAATGCCTGGACTTCTGCGGCACTCGTTCGGCTGACGAGCGTCCGCCTCTGGTTTCTCCTGCTCTCTCGGGCTGGGACCACAGTGGGTGGGGGCTCAGCCCTGAACGTGGCCCGACGGCGCAAACAAGTGAGCACAGAGAAGAGTCCCAGCAAGAGGAGCCTGGGGCAACTTCTTAAGCAAAAGAAGCGCCCGGTAGCTCCCAGCTGTATGCACAAACTCTTCCCCAACACAAGGAATTCCCAATAAAGTGAAAACACAAGGGGAGGAAGACCACAACCCTCACCATGTGCTGTTTGGCCACATTATAATAGAACAGTACAGTCCTTTCTCTTTCTCAATGCAGGTTGAATATAGCCAGTATCTTTCTTGAAGTCTTTTGTATCCCTGAGACTTCCAACAGGAGGCCAGCACACACAAGCCCTTGGAGATTCTTCCCAAGCAGGATACCACAGCAGGGTCAAAAGAGTCAGTCCTTTTCCTCCACCACAGACAGAAGCAGCAACTGCAGGCCAACCCACCCCTCACACAGAAAAGTCAGTGCTCCTCACACAGTCCTTCCGCTCTTCTTCTTAGCAGGGTCCTCTTGTTCATTGAAGTAAGCTAAAGTCCTGGGGTTTTAGGTGTAATACTAATACCCCAAATTGTCATTGTTCTCTTTGCTGTAAGGGTCTCTGAACCCAGTCCAAACCAGTCCTGTCCTCCCTGGTGAAGCATGCCCACAGGGGACAGAGACAGCATTGTGAAAAAGGAGACACAGCCTATTCAGGTGCAAGAGAAACTCCTCCCACCACTCTAAATGCAGTTCTATTCAGCCCTGCGTTGAGTCACCCAGGCAAGGAGGGCACACCTCAACCCTCCCCCCCCAGTGACTGTCTAGAGTGAATGCACATCTCAGCTCCTCACACACCAGACGCTGAACACACAAACAGCAAGAGGCACACAGAATGGTAAAGTAAGAAAATGCCCACTTTCTAAAAGTAAAAAAACAAACCCGGATGAATATCCGGGATGCTAAGTGCCCTCCTTTGGGTCACTGTAAAAGTGTACCAAATTTTTAAAAACACAATATTGGACGTGTTCCAAAATTAAATCAGTCCTTCAGCAATGAGAACAACAGATGAATCTGTGAATCCATTCATCAACCCAACCAGAGAGAAACGTTGAATGTTGCTCAATCTGCTTTTATTTCCAAATATTGCAGATGAAATAAAGTTCATTGAGAAAACTCAGATTACAAGATAACAGAAGCATCCAAAGTGAAGACGGTTACTCCCAATGCATTTCGGGGTTTACAACAGCCCTTCGTCAGGGGAATCTGAAACGTCAATATCATAAAATCAGTTAAAAAATGTATTCATAGTAACATGCTGAAGAGAATGGAGTAATGTAAATGGGCTCAAGCGGGGGAGGAGCATATGCTTGTGACGCTGATATATGGAGGAACTCTACAAAATCACCAAAGTATACTGTAGAGAAGGCTACAGAAACCTCTAGCAAAAGAAACCAGTGAGAGAACCCTCATGTGTTCACTCTATATAATTGATTAAACACTAAAAGATTCACAGCCACTCGTACACCAGTGTACATTCTAAAAGTGGCATTTTCAAACACAGAATTTAAAAACCACCTTTACCAAAAGGTGTGCTAATAAATTCTGAGTTCAGAGAGACTAATCTCCATTTTTCTATCTTGTCCCTATTGAAAGTTACACATGTAAAAATTTTATAGTGCAACCCTAATGATCACCCTATGGGACAGAAAGCCTTTAAACAGTGAAAAATGAAATACACAGTATTTCACTATCAGGATATGTCACACATACTGCACCCTGCCCATGGGGGTACCTTGGGCTTACCTTAGGGGTGCCTCACATGTAAGGAACGGGAAGGTTTGGGCCTGGCAAATGGGTGCACTTGCCATGACTACATGGCAGTTCAAAACTGCAGACACAGACACTACAGTGGTAGGTCTGAGACACGTTTACAGGGCTACTCTTATGAGGTGGCACAACCAGTGCTGCAAGCCTATACACATATGCAGAGACACACAAAAATGAGTACATCCTGTTTCAAATGCAGTAACCAAATCAGTGTTCACAGGAAGTCCTTTTCACATTTTCTTTTCTCTTCATTTTCTCATTCCTTTCTTCTCAATGTAGTATAAAAAACACTGGCAGCCGACACGTGTTTCATCCTGCAAGCCCACTAGTAGTATTTGATTTTACAGGCCCTGGCACACACCGTGCACTTTGCTAGGGACTTACCAGTAAATCAGATATGCCAATCATGGATAACCAATCATTGTGACATTTTATACAGAGAGCATATGTACTTTAGAACTGATCAGCAGTGGTGAAGTGCCCAGAATCCTATAGCCGACGAAAACAGGGTCAGAAAAATAAAATAAGAGGCAAAAGGCTTAAAGTTTGGGGATAAACCTTTCAAAAGGGCTAGGTCTAACAAGCACTTGCCAGGTAGGTCGCTCCCCCACCACACAGCTCCGCCTGTGCCGTCCGCCCGCTGCTGCTGCTGGTAAGCTCGCCCCTCCGCTTGTGGCCTCGGTGCCCGTATTTCTTAGTTTTTTCTGTCCATTTTGCCTTCTGTGCCCCCGCTGCCCCATTGTACTGTGCCCGTATTTCTTTGTTTTTCTCTGTCCATTTTGCCTTCTGTGCCCCCGCTGCCCCACTGTACTGTGCCCGTATTTCTTTGTTTTTTCTGTCCATTTTGCCTTCTGTGCCCCGCTGCCCCATTGTACTGTGCCCGTATTTCTTTGTTTTTCTCTGTCCATTTTGCCTTCTGTGCCCCCGCTGCCCCACTGTACTGTGCCCGTATTTCTTTGTTTTTTTCTGTCCATTTTGCCTTCTGTGCCCCCGCTGCCCCATTGTACTGTGCCCGTATTTCTTTGTTTTTCTCTGTCCATTTTGCCTTCTGTGCCCCCGCTGCCCCATTGTACTGTGCCCGTATTTCTTTGTTTTTTTTCTGTCCATTTTGCCTTCTGTGCCCCTCGCTGCCTCTCTCCATTCCCGCCGCTGCGTCCCCTGCGGCCCCGCCCCCCTGACTGCCCATTCGCTGCCCCTGCCTCCCAGCTGCTCCTCCCTCCCACCTCCCCATATATGGCGCGTCTAAGGCAAGCCCGTCCGCGACTGGACCGCGCCCAGCGCCAGAACCCCTGGACCGCGCGCCCCCGCTCCAGCCTCGAGGACCGACGCCGATACGATGCCACCACACTCCACGCTCTCAACCCCGGACGGACGCACAACTGCTTCAAGGCCGCCCCGAAACGCACCCATGGTCCCTTCACCTGCCGGAACTGCAGCTACACCAGCCTCAGAGCCACCGAGGCGCCCGCCAAGAAGGACCTCAACCACCTCCGGTGCATCCTACTGAACACCCGCTCCGCACGCAAACACGCCGTCGAGCTCTGGGACCTGCTCGACACATCATCACCAGACGTCGCCTTCCTGACAGAGACCTGGATGAACGACTCCTCCGCCCCGACATCGCCATAGCCATCCCAGACGGCTATAAGATCACCCGCAGAGACCGCATCAACGCAGTAGGAGGAGGAATCGCCATCGTCCACAAGAACACCATCAGGGTCTCGACCAGCACCGACGACACTCTCAGCACCGCCGAACACATGCACTTCCAGATCCACACGGACCCCAACACCACCCTTAGAGGCACCCTTGTCTACAGACCCCTGGGCCCCGACCCCAGTTCAGCGACTCCATCGCCGACTTCATCAGCACGCACGCCCTGACCTCTACCGACTACATCCTCCTCGGAGACCTGAACTTTCACCTGGAGAACAACAACGACAGCAACTCCACCACCCTGATCGACAGCCTCGCCAACCTCGGCCTGAGCCAGCTCGTCACAACACCGACCCACTCCGCCGGCCACACGCTTGACCCCATCTTCTCCTCAAGCTCCCACGTCTCCTTCAGCCACACCACGGAACTCCTCTGGACCGACCACCGCTGCATCCATTTCACCTTCCAGAAACCCACCACACACCACCGCACCCAACAGATCCCACGCCGCTGCTGGAGCAAAGTCACCGAAGACCAACTCCGGGCAACCCTCGCTCTCAGCCCTCCCTCCGACCCATCCAACACCGACGACGCTGCCTGCAACCTCAGACGATGGATGGACGACTGTGCCAACACCCTCGCCCCGCTGAAAAAGCTCACCTACAGCGACACCACCAAAAGAGCCAGCTGGTTCACCTCGGAACTCCTAGCTTCCAAGCGTACCTGCCGGAAACTAGAGAAGAAATGGCACAGTGATAAGACACCGGAAAGCCACACAGCCCACAAAGACGCCATCCGTAACCACCACCACCCTCATCAGGTCCGCCAAGAGAATCTCCTTCAAAGACCGCCTCGACAACAACGCACACAACAGCAAGGAGCTTTTCAACATCGTGAAGGAACTCTCCAATCCCAGCTCCAACACCAACGACATCCCGCCGTCGCAACCCCTGTGCGATTCCCTCGCCACCTTCTTTCACCGCAAGATCGCCGACATCCACGACAGCTTCAACACCCAGACAGCCCCAACTAAGATCGATGCACCAGACCCGCCACGCACCATCGACCACGACCCCCTGCCAGCCTGGGCCAGCGTGAACATCGAGGACAC
Source organism: Calotriton arnoldi (assembly GCA_963921515.1). Classification (NCBI taxonomy): domain Eukaryota; kingdom Metazoa; phylum Chordata; class Amphibia; order Caudata; family Salamandridae; genus Calotriton; species Calotriton arnoldi. Next base: position 46,596 of record CAWUFW010021289.1, on the reverse strand, counting down.
CATCAAGACCATGAGCATAATACACTCCGGCTCCCCGTCAGACCCTTTCCCGCACCACATCTTCAACAAAGCCAGCAGCCCCATCGCACCCCACCTGTGCAACATCATCAATCTCTCCTTCGAGACCGCGACCTTCCCAGAGAGCTGGAAACACGCAGAGATCAACGCCCTACTCAAAAAACCCAAGGCGGACCCGAGAGACCTCAAGAACTTACCCGATACCTCGAAGAAAACAGCATCCTGGACCCATCCCAATCAGGGTTCCGCAGCAACCACAGCACTGAGACTGCCCTCATCGCCGCCACCGACGACATCAGGATCCTGCTGGACAATGGTGAGACCGCAGCCCTCATCCTGCTGGACCTCTCCGCCGCCTTCGACACTGTCTGCCACCGCACTCTACGCGCACGCCTCCACGACGCAGGGATCCGAGACAAGGCCCTGGAATGGACCACCTCCTTCCTTGACGGCAGAACCCAGAGAGTCCGCCTCCCACCTTTCCGATCCAAAGCCTCCGAGATCATCTGCGGCGTACCCCAGGGATCGTCCCTCAGCCCAACACTGTTCAACATCTACATGGCCCCGCTCGCACGCATCGCCAGACAGCACGACCTCAACATTATCTCCTACGCCAACGACACTCAACTGATCCTCTCCTCACCAAGGACCCCCTCGCCGCCAAAGCCAATCTCCATGAAGGAATGAAGGCCGTCGCCGATTGGATGAAGATCAGCCGACTAAAGCTGAACACGGACAAAGCGGAGGTCCTCATCCTCGGCTCCAACCCTCAGCCTGGGACGACTCCTGGTGGCCAACGACGCTGGGAGCAGCCCCGACACCCACCGACCACGCACGCAACCTGGGAGTCATCCTCGACTCAACGCTCTCCATGGCCAAGCAAGTCAACGCAGTCTCCTCCTCCTGCTTCAACACCCTCCGCATGCTTCGCAAGATCTACAGGTGGATCCCGACAGACACAAGAAGAACAGTCACCCAGGCCCTCATCAGTAGCAGACTGGACTATGGGAACGCCTCTACGCGGGAGCCCCGGCCAAGCTCATCAAGCGACTGCAACGCATACAAAACGCCTCACGCACGCCTGATCCTCGACGTGACCACGCCACAGCCACATCACCCCCACTTAAGGAACCTGCACTGGCTCCCCGTCGACAGGAGGATCACCTTCAAACTCCTCACCCACGCACACAAGGCACTCCACAAAACTGGCCCAGCCTCTACCTCAACAGACGACTCTTCTTCTATGTCCCCAACCGCCAGCTCCGCTCCGCCCGACCTCTCCTCGCCACCGTCCCTCTCATTCGAAGAACAACCACCGGCGGCAGATCCTTCTCACACCTCGCCGCCAAGACCTGGAACACCCTTCCACTAAGCCTCACGACAGACCCAAGACCTGCTGACCTTCAGGAGGCTACTCAAGACCTGGCTGTTCGACCAGTAGCAGCATTCCCCCCCCCTTCCCTCTCCCCAGCGCCTTGAGACCCTCGCGGGTAAGTAGTGCGCTCTACAAATTCTGTGATTGATTGATTGATTAATTGATAGTATGCTAAATTTAGAATTCAATGGTATCTGAATATCCAACAGGCTCGGCAGCCTATCCAGGCGTTCCACAATTTAGAGTATTTAGTGCTATTTTTTGAGGCAACCATTCTCTCTGAAGCACCTTTCTTAAGTCTCCTGCTTTTCTCCCATTGAGCTTCAGAAACCCTTTAAATCACTAATTCTTTTATCTCCAACTCATAAATAACTATAGGGCATATTAGCAAGAACAGCGTTAAAATTATCGCCGCTTTAGCGGCAGGAACTGCTGCTAGCGGCAATAATGGGCTTGATAATATGCCCTTGAGAATTCCAATAGAAGCCCAGGATCACAGCAGAACATGGGCTTCTATTGGAATTCTCAAGGGCATATTATCAAGCCCATTATTGCCGCTTTAGCTGCAGTTTCCTACGCTAAAGCGGCGATAATTTTAACGCCGTTCTTGCTAATATGCCCCTGTATTTTTCTCCCTGTATTTCGATGCCACCTGATTTAAGTGATTTTATGTTACAGAGTAATCCTTAAGCCCTTTTTCATTAGTTGAACCCTTTACCTTGAAGTTACTGAGTCTAGGCTACAGCACACCCATCCTAACACATGAATTTAGAGTAGCTCTTAGCTCGCCACTTTTAGGTAAGGTCTACTGCTGAAGCTGTGGCTTTTGTTACTGAAGTTAGAAGACCATGGCAAAGGTTTTTTCACCTACCTCTGAGACCTCTGTTTCTATTCTGATCATTTTTTCTGAGATCAAAAAATTCTATTACACAACTTTTTTCAGAGGAAGCCATCATTATATAAAACACTGCAGTAAGCCCCAATTGTCAAAGGGGTAGGATATATCAGTGTTTGAGGTGTTAATTGATCCTGAGTTCAAGATTCCTCTTAAGAGAGATTTAAAAGAAGAGAGGTCTTTCTACATGGATGACCTTGAGGTTTACAGGAAACAGTAGCTTAAAATCTTCTAGCAAGCAGCTGGTCAGCATATTTCACTGTGAAAAACAGAATGAGTTTTCCTTGGCCAAACAGATCTTTCAACATTCTTTCCAAAAACAACTTAATGTTTCTGTACATCACTCTCTGAGGCAATCAAGAAAGACTCAATTTGCTCAACAGAACCTTCGCTCAGCATTCAGCAACTTGAATTCCAATATAGTGTTTTTTGTAAATCAAATGTATTGTTTGTCTGCACACCTCATCCTCTAATCCAGACACCCAACCAGTAGTGGCCAGGCACGGATCGGGGTGGTGGGGCGGAGGTGCAGGGGTGAAAAAAGAAAAATAAAGATACCTTATTGCTGCGTCTCTTGTTTGTCTCTCCTCCGCGTTGGGTCAGAACAGGAAGCACCCAGGCTTCTAGCCAACTCACAACACTGCAATGCAGTGCTGTGATTGGCTGAGTGCTGTGGTTTGGTGCTCAGACAGGGACAGGAAGCCTGGGCATGCTTCTCCAACCAGGCTGTATTACAGCCTGGGTGGAGAACATGCAAAGTGCGCATGCTGGCCCAAGATGGCCGGCCAAACATTCATGCGTTCTTGCTAATATGCCCCTGTATTTTTCTCCTGTATTTCGATGCCACCTGATTTAAGTGATTTTATGTTACAGAGTAATCCTTAAGCCCTTTTTCATTAGTTGAACCCTTTACCTTGAAGTTACTGAGCCTAGGCTACAGCACACCCACCCTAACACATGAATTTAGAGTAGCTCTTAGCTCGCCACTTTTAGGTAAGGTCTACTGCTGAAGCTGTGGCTTTTGTTACTGAAGTTAGAAGACCGTGGCAAAGGTTTTTCACCTACCTCTGAGACCTCTGTTTCTATTCTGATCATTTTTTCTGAGATCAAAAAATTCTATTACACAACTTTTTTCAGAGGAAGCCATCATTATATAAAACACTGCAGTTAGCCCCAATTGTCAAAGGGTAGGATATATCAGTGTTTGAGGTGTCAATTGATCCTGAGTTCAAGATTCCTCTTAAGAGAGATTTAAAAGACGAGAGGTCTTTCTACATGGATGACCTTGAGGTTTACAGGAAACAGTAGCTTAAAATCTTCTAGCAAGCAACTGGTCAGCATATTTCACTGTGAAAAACAGAATGAGTTTTCCTTGGCCAAACAGACCTTTCAACATTCTTTCCAAAAACAACTTAATGTTTCTGTACATCACTCGCTGAGGCAATCAAGAAAGACTCAATTTGCTCAACAGAACCTTCGCTCAGCATTCAGCAACTTGAATTCCAATATAGTGTTTTTTGTAAATCAAATGTATTGTTTGTCTGCACACCTCATCCTCTAATCCAGACACCCAACCAGTAGTGGCCGGCACGGATCGGGGTGGTGGGGCGGGAGGTGCAGGGGGTGAAAAAAAGAAAAATAAAGATACCTTATTGCTGCGTCTCTCGTTTGTCTCTCCTCCGCGTTGGGTCAGAACAGAAAGCACCCAGGTTCTCTAAGCCAATCACAACACTGCAATGCAGTGCTGTGATTGGCTGAGTGCTGTGGTTTGGTGCTCAGACAGGGACAGGAGCCTGGGCATGTTCTCCATCCAGACTGTATTACAGCCTGGGTGGAGAACATGCAAAGTGCGCATGCTGGCCCAAGATGGCCGGCCAAACATTCATGCGTTCTTACAGAGTGGCCACCACTACTCCCCCTGCTCTGTGGGCAGAGCAGCCCTGTCCCACCTCGCAAAGCTGCCAAAACAGGTAAAATTAAAATGATAATAACATCGAGTTATTATCATTTTATTTTTCCTTTATTTATACTGCTGAAAAGCAGTGGGGGGACACTCCTCTGGGTGAGTGGAGGAGCCACCACTGCACCCAACATTCCACTTCAGTGACCCTCCATGGCAAGTTTCATACGCTGTACATCTGACTGGGTGCATTAGTGTCTGAATGGGTCTGTGAGTGGGTGCATGAGTCTCTGAGTAGATCTGTGAGTGGGTGCATGAGTGTCTGAGTGGGTCTGTGAGTGGGTGAATAAGTGTCTGAGTGAGTCTGTGAGTGGGTGCATGAGTCTGTTACTGGGTCTGTGAGTGGGTGCATGAGTCTGTGAGTGAGTCTGTGAGTGGGTGCATGAGTGTCTTAGTGGGTCTGTGAGTGGATGCGTGAGTCCCTGAGTGGTTGTGTGCGTTGGTCTCTGAGTGGGTGCATGAACATCTGATTGGGTATGTGAGTGGGTACGTGTGTCTGAGTGGCTCTGATTGGGTGCATGAATGTCTCAGTGGGTCTGTAAGTGGGTGGATGCATGAGTTTCTGAATGGATGTATGAGTGGGTGTGTGAGTGTCTGAGTGGGTCTTTGAGTGGGTATAAATGTATTTTTTATTTATGGCGCAATATTCTCAAATTTGTTGTTACATTACACTAGGGCACACTGAGCGTCACGACGAATTCATGAATAATGTACGTGGGTATAAGAAACCATATTTTGACTTACTTTGCACATAAGGGGTGTCTGAAACACCCCAAAATTGCAACAATGGGGTTAGGGTACCTCTACCCTGACTGCTTATACCACTTTTCATGTTTAGTTTCAGCCCTGGGGACTGTGTCCCATGGCGGCCTCAACTTTCTACACAGGTTGCGGCCAGCCAATCATGGCATTCCTGTTAGGGCGACCATTCGTGATTCGTGGTTAAATAGTTATGAAGTATTCGTGACCATAGATATATAAAGTTGGATTTTCTTTAATATCTCCAAAACTACTGAACAGATTTATACCAAATGACAAAAAGGGTGCTTTATGGACCAGGAACTACCTTTCTGCCAAATTTGGTGTAATATTCATTGCGGGGCGCGAGTTATAATTAGCTCAGCTAACTATAACAGCTGAATTTCACAGGTTTTGTACGAGTGAAATGTGAGCCTAACTATAACGATCCTCTAACCTGTGGTTTTTTGCATGTATTTCTAAGATTTTTTAAATGCTAATGCCTAACTATAACGTCCCTGAAACCCGTGTTTTTTCCGTGAATTTCAAAGGTTTTTTAAATGCTAATTCCTAACTATAATGTCCCTGAAAGTTTTCTTTTTTTCATTGGATTTCTAAGATTTTTTAAATGCTAATTCCTAACTATAACGTCCCTGAAACTTTTTGTTTTTTTCAGTGAATTTCTAAGGTTTTTTAACTAGCAGTCACATTTGCAGAGTGATAGAGAAAAGGGGCTGGACCTCCAACCAGCTCTCAGGAATTCCACTATGTAGGACTTACAGGAGGTACCAGGAGGGCCTCTTGGCCCCCAAGTTCCCTCTGGAGTATAGTGGACCCCTTTCTCCACCAGTCTGCAAACGTGCCTCCTGGTGCGCTCTTGGTTGGGGTATGAAGTCCCCTTAGCTGCTGGGGGTCCTTAGGGGCCAACTAGCCTACCTGTTAGCTCCAGTAAGCCCCACACAGTAGGATTGCTGAGAGGTGGTCGCAGGCCACGCCCCTTTTCTCTTCCACTCGGCAAACACACCCCCTGGTGCGCTCTTGGTTGGGTGATGAAGTTCCCGTGCCTCTTGAGGGTCCCTGGGGGCCAACTAGCCCTCCTGTTACCTCTAGTAGGCCCCACACAGCTGGATTGCTGAGAGGTGGTCGGAGGCCATGCCCCCTTTCTCCAACGCTCTGCAAATGTGCCTCCTGGCACAGTGCAGCTTGGGGGATGAAGTCCACTTTAGTCCTGAGGCCCTCAGGATGCAAAGGGACCTCATCGCCCCACCAGCAGTGCGCTGAGAGATAAGTTTGCAGAGTGGTGGAAAAAGGGGCATGGCCTCCGACCACCTCTCAGCAATCCCACTGCGTGGGACTTACTCGAGGTAACAGGTGGGCTAGTTGGCCCCTAAGGACCCTCAGCAGCAAAGAGGACTTCATCCCCCAACCAAGAGCAAGCCAGGAGGTGCGTTTGCAGAGTAGTGCAAAGAGGGGGCGGGCCTCCGGCAAGTTGTCAGCTTTATTTTTTATTTTTATGTTAGGAAGGGGGGCTGTGTGCCCCCTTCCCTTGATTCTTTTTGGGCCCTGGGGACCCCATCCCCCAGGACCTGACCCATATTTTTCTAAATAAAAATAAACTGGGAGAGGGGGTGCAGAGCCCCCTTCCTGAAGCCGATTTCTGCCCCGGGGACCCTATCCCCTGGGGCTGGGTCATTATTTGTATTTCTTCCCTGGGCCAGTTTCGGCCCCAGAGACCCCATCCCCCGGGGCCTGCCCTCTATGTTTTTAAAATAATTTTTAGAGGGGAGCACGTGGTCCCCCTCCTGAGGCCGATATTGTCCCGGGTACCCCATCTCCCAGGGCATGGCCAAGTCTTTGGAGACAGTGGGGGGAGCCTCAAGGCCCCCACAGTCCCTACCAGCTCCCCGCCTCCTGAAGGAGCCGGTATTGCTTTTGGGCAGAGGGAGCTGCTAACATGCAGCTCCCTCTGCCCAAAAGCAATTCTACTTCGCTTCATTTTTCCTGCTCTCGCTTCCATGAAGCAAAGCAGAGTGTGCTATGGCTTGGGCATAGCAAACTGCAATGTCCCGGAATGGGGGTCACCCCGGGGCATTGCTGGAGTCAGCCCTAGGGGTGGCAGTCCCCAGGGCAATGGAGGGCTTGCGGCCCCCCTCCCATCTTATATGCAGCCCAGGGAGGTGGTGGTCCCTGGGGCTGTGTGGGGGGGCTTGAGCCCCCCATGCCTGATTATGTAAATAGCCCCAGGGAGGTGGCAGTCCCCAGGGCTGTGGGGGTGCCGCGTGTACCCCCGAATTTAAGATAATTAGCCCAGGGGAGGTGGTGGTCCCCAGGGCTGTGGGGGGCCACACAGCCCCCACTTACAATCTATAAGCCCCGGGGAGGTGGTGGTCCCCGGGGCATGCGGGGTCCCACGCGGGCCCCAGCATCTCATTTTATATTGCCCCAGGACCAGGCCCACTCAGGGGCTTAAAGAAAATGAAGCACAAGAGCCAGCACTTCGCTTTTTAAAAAATGTTCCGCTGGATTCGCAGATCAAGTGTGAATCCCGCTGAAATTGTTTTTGAAAACATGAATTTTCCTGAGCAAGCCTAGGTAGTTAGGGTGTTTTTCCCCTGCCCGCTTTTCTTGATTTTTCATGTTTTTTGACCTTTTTTCTTGTGACTCAGTTCAACTGAGTCACAAGATGGCTGCCAACACTTCCTGGTTTGAAGTGTTGGCAGTCAATAAGATGCAGGCTCCAGATCGGGAGGGTGCGAGGATCCTCCACGTCCCTATTTGGATATCTGAGAAATATTTTTAAATTTCTCAGAAATTACTGAATGAATTTACACCATTTAACAAAAAGAGTGCACTAAGGACCAAGAGGTACCTTTCTGCCAAATTTGGTGTAATTCCGTTCAGCAGTTTGGGCTGTAGCTGCGTCCACAGTTTCCTACGGAAATTAACATGGAGAAAAAGCATTTTGGGACCCCCCTTTTTCTCGGCCCCAGCTTGACGGATCACCCCGAAATTTTCAAGACAGCAGCTAAAGTGAGTGGGTCATTAGTTTTTAAAATTTTGGGAAGATTCGTCAAAGGGCACCAAAGATATTGGCAAAAGAAAAAATGCTTTTTGAATAGAAACAAGGTCCTAACTATAACTACTAACTGGTGAACACCAGTAGGCAAAATATATTTATATATATATTATCTACTGGCGGTCGCCAGTAGATAGTTATAGTTAGGACCTATTATCCATAGGAAATCCGCGACATTCTATTTGCAATAACGTTGGCGCCGGTTGACGAATCTTCGCGAAAGCTTCCAACTTGTTGGGGCGCTCCGGTCCGCTCCTACCCTGAAAGTCTCGGGGTGATACGTCAAGCGGGGGCCGAGAAAAAAGGGGGTCCCAAACGCGTTTTCCCCATTCATTTTTCCATAGGAACCTTTAGTCGCAGCTACAGCCCGAACTGATGAACGGAATTACCCCAAATTTGGCAAAGAGGTAGCCCTTGGTTCAGACTGGTGCCTTTTGCTAAAATGGTGTAAATCCATTCAGTAGTTCCTGAGAAATTCACAATTAAAATCACATATATATCTATGGGCGCGTCGGATCCGCGTACCCTCCCGATCACGAGCAGCATGCTAATTGGCTGTCAACACTCCAAATCAAGAAGTGTTGGCAGTTATTTTGTCCCTCGGTAGAACCGAGGGACAGAAACAAGTGCGCAAAGCGCAAAAGGGGGCAGGGTAGAAACACCCTGACTCCCTAGGTCTGCTCAGGGGGTCCCACAAGGACCCCTGGGCAGAAAAGCATTTTTTTTTTAAATCGGCGGGATGCGCTTAGGGTGCGCGGATCCCGCCGAGAAAAAAAGAAACAAGTGCGCAAAACGCACAAAGGGGGCAGGGTAGAAACACCCTAACCCCTAGGCCTGCTCAGGGGTCCCACAAGGACCCCCTGGGCAAAAAGCATTTAAAAAAAAAAAAAAATCGTCAGGATGCCACGCGGCCCCCCTCCCCAGAAATAATTTTTTTTTAAAAATAAAAAAAGGCCTGCCCCGGGGGATGGGGTCCCCGGGGCAAAAGGAGGCAGGCTAAATCATCCATTCAGACACTTATACACCCACTCACTCTTCAATACGCCTTTCCCTATATATATTAAACATATTTAAACTTTACAGAAACACACAGTCACTGGATGATGTCATCAGTGATGTCATCAGTGATGTCATTTGAGATGTCATCAGTGATGTCATCAGTGATGTCACTGACCATGTCATGAGTGATGTAATATGTGACGTCATCAGCAGTGCATTGTGGGCGCGAGTTATAGTTAGCTGAACTAACTATAACGGGGAATTTCACGGGTTTTGTACGAGTGCAATGTCCAAGTAACTACAACTGTCCCTAAAACCTATGGTTTTTTCAGTGAATTTCAAAGGTTTTTTAAATGCTAATTTCTAACTATAACGTGCCTGAAACCTATGGTTTTTTCAGTGAATTTCAAAGGTTTTTAAATGCTAATTTCTAACTATAACATGTCTGAAACCTATGGTTTTTTCAGTGAATTTCAAAGGTTTTTTAAATGCTAATTCCTAACTATAACATGTCTGAAACCTATGGTTTTTTTCAGTGAATTTCAAAGGTTTTGTAAATGCCAATTTTTAAATGTATTAATTGTTATTTTTATTTTTTTCATACTGATTTACTACATTTTTTTAAACTATTTATTTTTAGATATTTTATTTTTTAAATTACATTGTAATTACATTATACATTACATTACAAAATATACTTTCTCAGAATGAATTAATTTACTTTAAATACTTTGCAAATAGGCAATAGACTTTTAAGTACAGTAGTTACAGTTGTTGCAATGGGCAACACAATTTCAAACACAATGCAACATTGAGCTCAATGTGAATTTCTAGCTAAATGCAATTAGTTACTTTATGGATTACTTTTCTAACCACAGGACTGGATCCTAGATTCAGTCCTGGGACATCTCCTGTAAACAGTTGAGTAAAAGCGTTTTGGTTACAGTAGTGATTTTTAAGGAATATTATTGTATTTTAAAAGTTGACACTTAGAAACTTTTTCACATAGAATCACCAATGTTATCCTATGGGAGGAAATTCACTTAGCAGGTAAGTAGTGTTATTGTGACTTTTTCTCACTCAGTGGTGGATCCTGGATCCAGCACTGGTGCATCTCCTGTAAACAGTTGAAAGAATGCATTTAAAGCATACAGGCGATTTTTAAGGAATATTTGTAGTTTGTGAAAATCGACACTTTGAAACTTTTCTGCTGAAAACCAGACAATGGATTCCTATGGAAGGAAATACAAGTTACTGGTAAGTACGGTTAAAATTACTTTTCAGGGTCAGTGCTGGGCTAAAAGATGCAGCACTGGGTTCTCTCCTGATAACAGGTGAGTAAATCGGAATTCGTATTTCGGCTGATTTTAGAGGAATATTTGTATGTTTCAAAAATCGACACTTAGAAACTTTTTCAGCAAAAAGCAGGCAATGATATCATATGGAAGGAAATTCAAGTTACTGGTAAGTACGGTTAAAATTACTTTTCAGGATCAGTACTGGGCTGAAAGATGCAGCACTGAGGTCTCTCTTGATAACAGGTGAGTAAATCGGAATTCGTATTTCGGCTGATTTTAGAGGAATATTTGTATGTTTCAAAATCGACACTTAGAAACTTTTTCAGCAAAAAGCAGGCAATGATATCCTATGGAAGGAAATTCAAGTTACTGGTAAGTACGGTAAAAATTACTTTTCAGGATCAGTACTGGGCTGAAAGATGCAGCACTGAGGTCTCTCCTGATAACAGGTGAGTAAATCGGAATTCGTATTTCGGCTGATTTTAGCGGAATATTTGCACAATGGTGAAGGGAGGGGCGGGGCCTGAGGTGACATCTGTGCAAACGCGCCCGTGGCGCGTTTTAAGTTGGGATTAAGTCCCCTTTAATCATGAGGGTCCCTGGGGCCAACTAGCCCACCACGAACCTCCAGTATGCGCCAGGGGCTGCGTTGCAGAGACGTGCACAGAGGCCACACCCCTTTTACACCTCTCTGCAAGGCAGCTCTGTGGCGCTTTTTGGAAGTACATGGTGGGCTAGTTGGACTCCAGGGACCCTCAGGATTCAAGGGGACTTAATCCCCCATCTTAAAACACGCCACGGGGCCTGTTTGCACACATGTCACCTGAAGCCCCGCCCCCTCCCTTCACCACTGTGCAAACGCGCCCCGTGGCGCGTTTTAAGTCGGGGGATTAACTCCCCTTGAATCCTGAGGGTCCCTGGGGGCCAACTAGCCCAACAGGTATATCCAAAAAGCGCCACAGAGCTGCCTTGCAGAGAGGTGTAAAAATGGGCGTGGCCTCTTTACACCTCTCTGCAACGCAGCCCCCTGGCACATACTGGAGGTTCCTGGCGGGCTAGTTGGCCCCCAGGGACCCCCAGTATTGAAGGGGAATTACTTCCATCTGCAAACGCGCCAGGGGCGCGTTTGCAGAGTGGTGAAGGAAGGGGGCGGGCCTGCGGCCCGATCGTTTTTTTTTTTTTTCTCTGAAGGGGGGCTGTGTGGCCCCCCTTCCTTTTTCCTATTTTTGGGCCCTGGGGACCCCATCCCCCAGGGCCTTATCCCCTTTTTTTTTTTTTTTTAATTATACGGGAAGGGGGCCGCGTGGCCCCCCTCCCCTGGCCGAATCCTACCCCGGGGACCCCATCCCCCGGGGCATGGCCACACTTTTTCATTAATTTTTAAGGAGGGGGGCTGCGTGGCCCCCCTCCTCAGGCCTCCTTTTGCCCCGGGGACCCCATCCCCCGGGGCAGGCCTTTTTTTTAAAATTATTTCTGGGGAGGGGGGCCGCGTGGCCCCCCTCCCGGGCCACTACTTGCCCCGGGGACCCCATCCCCCGGGGCCTGGCCTCTGGTTGGGGACTGTGGGGGGTCCCCAAACCCCCCACAGTCCCGCCGGCTCCCCGCCTCCTGCGCGAGCCGGCATTGCTTTCCACATGGGGAGCAGCTAACATGCTGCTCCCCATGTGGAAAGCAATTGTCTTTGGATATTGGAAGCGAGAGCAGGTTTCCCTGCCTCTCTTCCAATATCCAAAGCAGCTTGCAATGACAGGACGGGAGCCGCGAGGCTCCCATCCTGTCATTGCAAACAGCAGTGTCCCGGGGGTAGGCACCCCGGGACACTGCAGGAGCCGGCCCTGGGGGGTGGCGGTCCCCAGGGCCACCACAGGCTCCAGGAGGGGGGCCGCGCGGCCCCCCTCCCATCCAAATGCACAGCCCCGGGGAGGTGGTGGTCCCCGGGGGTCCTTAACGGACCCCCATTTTCAATTTTGTTAGTGCCCCGGGGAGGTGGTGGTCCCCGGGGCGTGTGGGGGGGCTGGAGCCCCCCACACATGTTAATTTAATAAAGAAGCCCCGGGAGGTGGTGGTCCTCGGGGCTGCGGGAGGGCTCAGAGCCCTCCCGCTACTTTTTCAAATAAAGCCCCGGGGGTGGCGGTCCCTCGGGCTTGGGGCCCTTAGAGGCCCCCCATACATAAAATAAACCCCCCCAGCATGCCACCGGGACTTGGCCCACCCGGGGGCAAATTTACATCGAAGTGCGGGAGACCGCGCTTCGATTTTTTTTTTTTTTGCAGGATGCGCGCACCCTGAGCGCATCCTGCCGATTTTAAAAAAAAAATAAATGCTTTTTTGCCCAGGGGGTCCTTGTGGGACCCCTGAGCAGGCCTAGGGGGTTAGGGTGTTTCTACCCTGCCCCCTTTGTGCGTTTTGCGCACTTGTTTCTTTTTTTCTCGGCGGGATCCGCGCACCCTAAGCGCATCCCGACGATTTTTAAAAACAAAAATGCTTTTTTCTGCCCAGGGGTCCTTGTGGGACCCCCTGAGCAGACCTAGGGGGTCAGGGTGTTTCTACCCTGCTCCCTTTTGCGCTTTGCGCACTTGTTTCTGTCCCTCGGTTCTACCGAGGGATAAAATGGCTGCCAACACTTCTTGATTTGGAGTGTTGACAGCCAATTAGCATGCAGCTCGTGATCGGGAGGGTACGCGGATCCGACGCGCCCATAGATATATATGTGATTTTAATTGTGAATTTCTCAGGAACTACTGAACGGATTTACACCATTTTAGCAAAAGGCACCAGTCTGAACCAAGGGCTACCTCTTTGCCAAATTTGGGGTAATTCCGTTCAGCAGTTCGGGCTGTAGCTGCGACTAAAGGTTCCTATGGAAAATGAATGGGAAAACGCGTTTTGGGACCCCCCTTTTCTCGGCCCCCGCTTGACGTATCACCCCGAGACTTTCAGGGTAGGAGCGGACCGGAGCGCCCAACAAGTTGGAAGCTTTCGCGAAGATTCGTCAACCGGCGCCAACGTTATTGCAAATAGAATGTCGCGGATTTCCTATGGATAATAGGTCCTAACTATAACTATCTACTGGCGACCGCCAGTAGATAATATATATATATATATATCACCTACTGGCAGTCGCCAGTAGGTAGTTACAGTTAGAACCTAGTTTCCATAGGAAAAGCATTTTTTGATTTGCCAATAACTTTGGCGCCGTTTGATGAATCTTCGCAAAATTCTCCAAAAACAAAAGTCTATCCAGGTCAGTTCCTATCCTGGAAGTTTGGGGGTGATTCGTCAAGCGGGGGCTGAGAAAAAAGGGGGCTCCCAAAACGCGTTTTCCCCATGTTAATTTCCATTGGAAATTTTGAGACAGGCTACAGGCCGAACTGCTGAACGGAATTTCCCCAAATTTGGCAAAAAGGTAGTGCTTGGTTCAGAAAGCGACCTTTTTTTTAAATGGAATAAATCCGTACAGTAGTTGCTGAGAAATTCAAAAAATAAGAGTCAAAAAATCAATTTCCCATAGGAAACTTTAGGCAAGGCTACAGCCCAAACTGTTGAACGGAATTACCCCAAATTTGGCAAAAAGGTAGTGCTTGGTTCAGAAAGCAACCTTTTGTAAAATGGTACAAATCCGTACAGTAGTTGCTGTGAAAATCAAAAAATAAAAATATTGATATCTATGGCCGGGGAGGATTCGCGAACCTCAGGATTCAAGGAGACTTAATCACCCAACTTAAAACACGCCACAGGGCGTGTTTGCACACTTGTCAAATCAGGCCACGCCCCCTCCCAGCACCACTGTGCAAACACGCCCTGTGGCGCATTTTAAGTTGGGGGATTAATTTAATTCCCCTTCAATCCTGAGGGTCCCTGGGGGCCAACTAGTCCACCAGGTGCCTCTTGTAAACGCCACAGGGGTGCATTGCAGAGAGGTGCTCCGAGGCCACACCCCTTTTTACACCACTCTGCAAACGCGGCTTCTGGTGCACTGCTGGTGGGGCGATGAGGTCCTCATGTGTCCTGAGGACCTCAAGACACAACTGGACTTCATCCTCTGAGCAGCAGTGTGCCAGAAGCCGCGTTTGCAGCGTGGTGTAAAAAGGGGCGTGGCCTCAGAACACCTCTCTGAAACGCAGGTCTGTGGCGCTTACTGAATGTACCTGGTGGGCTACTTGGCCACCAGGGACCTTCAGGATTCAAGGGGACTTAATAGGGATGTCATAGTTAGAAATTAGCATTTAAAAAACCATTGAAAATTCACTGAAAAAACATAGGTTTCAGGTACGTTATAGTTAGAAATTAGCATTTAAAAAACCTTAGAAATTCACTGAAAAAACCATAGGTTTCAGGGACGTTATAGTTAGCTGGACATTTCACTCTTACAAAACCATAGAAATTCCACCGTTATAGTTAGTTCAGCTAACTATAACTCGCGCCCCCGCAATGCACTGCTGATGACGTCACATATTACATCATTCATGACATGGTCAGTGACATCACTGATGACATCACTGATGACATCTCAAATGACATCACTGATGACATCACTGATGACATCATCCACATGATAATCTGAAGCACCTCCTCACACCCTAATATAACCTTTCATACACCTACTCTACAATACAGACTACCATTTTCGAAACCATAGACACACCAATACCAGTTACTACATACCCACTCACTGATTCCTAGGTCTTCACACACATCCGCTCATTCACCCATACAGTCACTCATACATGCAGTCACTCATTAATACAGCACTATCACATGTACTCATACACCTATACAGACACTCACACACCGCCACTCATCCATAGCGTTACTCACACACCTAGTCAGTCATGCAAAAGATCAATCACACTTCCATTCACACACCTATACAGTTATTCAAAAACAAGCTCACTTACAGACACAAACACATACTTACTCTCTTATGCAATCACTGATACAACCACACACTCATCCATACAGCCACTCTCACAATCACTCACTCTCACATATAGTTCATTTATATACTCCGTCACTCAAATATACTGCTTTTCAGATATGTAGTTACTCACACATGTACCACTGAGACATCCATTCACTCACAAACACAACCATACACACACTCACCCATCCATACCGCTCTTCACAGATGTACTCTTCAACCGATACACCCACTGAATCACCCACTTATATATCCATGCACAGAGTCACACACCCCCCACCCACCCACATAGACACTCTGGCACAAATACAGATACTCAGACAACCAATCAATAACCCATATGGACACTCATTTAGCTACTCACCAACCCATGCAACTGCTTACACACCAACTGACAGACTGATATAGACATTTACATAGTTTAGTGACTAACTCATTCATTCACTAAGACACATTTAATTACTCACTTATACAGACAGTCATGCACTTACTAAATCATCCATTCAAACACTTATACACCCACTAATTCTCATTCTTCAATACATCTTGGCATATATATAAATATAAAACATATTTTAAACTTTACATATTTAAACTTTACAGAAACACACAGTCACTGGATGATGTCATCTGTGATGTCATCAGTGATGTCATTTGAGATGTCATCAGTGATGTCATCAGTGATGTCACTGACCATGTCATGAATGATGTAATATGTGACGTCATCAGCAGTGCATTGCGGGGGGGCGAGTTATAGTTAGCTGAACTAACTATAACGGTGGAATTTCTATGGTTTTGTAAGAGTGAAATGTCCAGCTAACTATAACGTCCCTGAAACCTATGTTTTTTTCAGTGAATTTCTACGGTTTTTTAAATGCTAATTTCTAACTATAACGTACCTGAAACCTATGGTTTTTTCAGTGAATATATATATATATATACTTTGTAATATGTACATTTCAATTGTAAAACCATGCGTGGGAGAAGTCTATGCTTTGCAAACTTTCTGTGGTAAAGACATGCGTGGTAACGGCTGTGTTGTAAAGTTTGTTTATCTTCTCAACCACCATTTGCTGGATGGGGCAGGGATCAAGAGGATCTACCACTTACACATGAGTGACACAATGGAATGTGAATTATAGAGTAGCACTTTTCCCCAATGGGGTTTTTATGCAAATTCTTGTTGCTACCTTTCCGGATCTCACCAAAGGCTCTTTGATCAGTTTATCCTCTTCATTAGCCAATGGTCAATGATTTGGACAGAAATATATGGCTTTGCCTTGCATGTCAGCTGCTTTGTGATACAAGGATATGAAGGCTGTAGCAGCGTGAGTATTGGGTTATCTGCAAATGCCTTTGTTTGCAGAGACTGGACTCACTGGCCTAAACAAGACAAGGGGCATCCTTTTTGCAGATCAACATTTGTTTGAGGTCTTTTTCGCTCAGAAATTTGTTGTTTTGCTTGAATCTAACCGACTCAATATCACTAATCCCAATACATTAGCATCAATATTACAGTGGCGGGTATGAGCAGTGACCTTCTAATATGTTATAGAGAAAGCAAAGAACCTTTTAAGGGTACTCTTTAACATGTCCTACTTCATAATGCTTGTCTAACAGAATCCTGAAAAAACATAGGGGCATATTCACAAGGACTTATCGCCGAGTTAGCGGCACTTTATCACAGCCAAAGTGGTGATAAATTCATCGCACCATTCACAAGCTGGTGCTAACAGCCGATATCACCAGTTTTCCTGTGATAGCAGCCGCAAAAAACATCGCCACGGATGACACCGGCAACTAACGCTAATGAGATGCAGAGTAGGCGTTCCTGTGCAAAAACCCGCGGAAACACCACTCTGCAACATTCTCAACGACCAGCCAGATCGGCGATAAGATTCAAAAACATGCGATAAGGCGCGTTAGCAGCATGGATTTAACACCTGCTCCTACCTGATGCTAAGTCGGATGACAACCTGCACCATAAAAGGGAGCCCAGCCCACAGCCACACCAGAAGAACAACAGATGCCATGGAGCTACTGATCATGCAGCTCGGAGCCACAAGAGGGCCACAACACCCACCCCCACCCCCCCCAGGCCCCCCACCCCCTCCAGGACGCCCCCCCCCCGGGGCCCCACCCCGGGCACCCCCCCAGACAAACACATTACACATCTACCTTACAAATACATAAACACAACAATTCGCCTGATTTCGCACAAGTACAACAATTAACATTCATGGGTGGTCAGAAAAAGGAAAAACACTCATACATCTTAGAATCACAAAATGTATTATTTTATTCAAATTGAACTCAACACCAATAATTGGAAGAGTCATGGCGGGTCTTCTCTGGACAATCTGCAAGTCAAAGCCTGCAAGACAAAATTGAAGATAAGAAGGTGCGTTATGCGCCCAACAAAGGACAGAGAGAGAGAGAGAGAGAAAGAGAGAGAGAAAGAAATGGAGAGAGAGAGTGAAAGAGAGGGAGAGAGAGAAAGAGAGAGAAAGGGGGAGAGAGGGAGAAGGAGAGAGAGAGCAACAGAGGGAGAGAGAGACAGTGAAAGAAAGAGAGGGAGAGTGAGATAGAGTAAGATAGGGAGAGAGAGACAGTGAAAGGAAGAGAGGGACAGGGAGAGACAGTGCTGACACTGCGCACCCAGGCCTCACAGCTCACCTGCTGCCACCGGTGTGTCTCCAACCATGTGCCGGTATACACTGCAGTCCACCAGGTCCCTCATCTGAAACAGAGTCCACAGCTAATGATGGCAGAGTACATATCATTGCCCACGGCAACATCGCATGGCCGCCCCTGCGCACACAGGCTGCTGCACCCCAGCCCCTCCCACCGCCCAGCGGGGATTGCCCGCCCCTGCGCACCCAAGCCTCACTGCTCACCTGCTGCCACCGGTGTGTCTCCAACCACGTGCTGGTATACACAGAAGTCCACCAGGTCCCTCATCTGAAACAGAGTCCACAGCTAATGATGGCAGAGTACATATCATTGCACATGGCAACATTGCATGGCCGCCCCTGCGCACACAGGCTGCTGTACCCCAGCCCCTCCTGCCGCCCAGCGGGGATTGCCCGCCACTGCACACCCAGGCCTCACTGCTCACCTTCCGCCACCGGCGTGGCTTCAAGAGGGCCCACCACGTGCCGGTGCAAGCTCCAAGCCCGGGGCCCGCGACCTTGGCAGCTTCCACATCACGCATCCCCGCACCGCGGGCCACCAGGTTGCACACTTGATTCTGGGTCTTGATTTTGCAATGGCAGAGATCATATCAGTGCACACGTCATCATCGCAGGCTGCACACCCGCTCAGCTCTATAGGTGCCACTAACTCTGTGAACCGCGAGGCAATGCCACGTGGCGGTAGGCCCGCGCTGCCCGATGGCTCAGGCCTACACTGTGGTCCACCAGGTCGCACACTTGATTCTGGGTCTTGATTTTGCAATGGCAGAGACCATATCAGTGCACACGTCATCATCGCAGGCTGCACACCTGCTCAGCACTTTAGGTGCCCCTACCTCAGTGCACAGAAAGTCACCGTCCCGTGGCGGTAGACCCGTGCCGGCCGCAGTGTAACCGGTGCCACTGACTCCGTGCAATGCAAGTCATGGACCCTTTCTGATTGAGTCTCATCATATGGTAGGCGGACGCAGCCATGTCACCTCAGGCAGTGGGGAAGAACTGGGACACTTTGCGTCGTCCCCCCTTTATACGTAAGCCGAGTGGGCTGGCTCGGCGTATGCCAGGCCGGCGTAGGGGTGTGAACAATTATCCCTGGCTTCTGGGCGTGATTCATATCTGGGCTGCACAGGAAACCAACTGATGCGTGTGTCTTTGTTGCAGTGTCTGCGCCACACGGCCCGCAATCGACAATGTTGCAATGTTGCATACACCCGGAGGGCGGCCGCGCACTAAGGGATTGTACAAGGAGCGCAAGGCCGCTCGGGGTCTTGGCTCATACATGCCAACTGTTGTGTGTGTTCATAACTTTTGGTACACCATGAGCCCAAGACCTAGCCTCAATTGCAGCGCGAAAGCCACATCACATTCCCAGTATACTAGCAGTAGTCAGACTAACATTAGGGATGAAAGCCACTTTATCTCAATACAGAAGGCGGAAGGGCGACTGCACCTCCGACCTTGGAATTGCATGCGGCAGGCACCCCCTGGGAGAGATACCATGGCAGATGATGACGACTCCCACACTACACACAGCGATAATGAAAGATCAACGTATCCACACCCAACACACAGAAGTCATTGCTCGAGGTACTCCTGCATGGAATGGCCTTGACACTTACGTACAGGACAACCCATACGTCCAAACTCTGCACACTCATATGACTCATTGCTCCGAGCTGCGGCATATCATCCACATAACAGCCGCAGGTCAGAAGAGTGCCGGTTCTACGAGAGCGAACAACGCAATGTCAGAACATCCCGGGCACATGCACAACCCCTGTCATGTGGAACTGTACCGTGACCGAATGCTGCATTTGTTGGGGGCACTGCCACTGGCAGTGTTGCGCATCAGTTACCGTCTGAGCTTCCGTCTTGCGTACGTCACCTGCGTCCAGCCCTGGTTCCACTGTCGATCATGCATATTCGAGTGGCCCATGGATGTCTGCCTATCCAACACAATGGTAGCTGAACTGGATTATGACATGTGTGTGCGCCCCCTGTTGGACCACGACCAGGAGTGTAACCGTGATACCCGTTCATGGGATGCCTTGGTAACTGGCGTATGTGCTGGCAGTTGGGCATGTGAGATTGCACACTTCCTCATGTGCAGTGACCACATCGAAGCGCTCCCCTATTGGGCTGTGTTGCGGATTGGTGAAACGGCGTGGACGGAGCACATCTGTCCAGACCAGCTAATGGATTGGCTCGCCCCCGTGTTCGTTGAAGTCGACAACGACGTACTCTTGGAACTGATTGCCCATGAAGCTGCGCTCGCTTTCATGGACGAGTAACTACGTTCCTGCAGCCACAAGAGATTTTAACCCATAGGGCAGGTCCCAACACCCTTTTGCATCTTGGAGAAATGGACACATATCCCACCATAACAGTGGACATGGCTGCATTCGCAAAGGTGAGTGGACAGAGGCGCCTGGCAACGTTCCTCAACCTGACACACCGCTGGAGGGAGAGTGAACACATGGCAATGTAGTACTACATGTGACCTTGTTGGACTCCTTCACCTGCTCACTGTCAGCAGAGCAGACAGTCAGCGCGGTCCGGTGGTACAGGACTATGCAGATCCCATGGGCTGTGAGTGGTGTCCCCTGACACGGTGCAATGAGCATTCGCCAAACACCACATGACTCGTCCAGCAAGGCAAGGTGGGCTGAGACCGTTGGCATCCGTAATGATTGGTGTTCATTTGTGCCTCCCAATGTCTTGCACCTCTACATGTTCCTTTGCTGCCTGTTAGTGTATGATGCATTGGTCTGCATGTTGTGGCCCTTGTTTTGCCCGTACTGACACGCACATGCTAATAAAGTGTTCGAAACTTCACTAGTGTTCAACTGTGATGAGTGTTGATTAGCATGCCTAATCGTGTGCCTCAATGAGCATTGTCCATACACAGGGAGGGACTGACTGACGCATTTCACTTAGGGGTGGGTCCCAATTGCCAGCTCCACCTCCGTGAGCCAGACATTGTTTTTGGCAGAGTTGCTGGTAGACCTGTGCGCCTACGTGTCTTCAGCAATGTGAGTATGGTGTCCAACTTCTTGCCATGTGGATCAATGTGTTCCATCAAACCAAGCTGTGTCCACACAGTTGAGTGTGTGTAGGTATGCGAAGAGATGTTCTGTTGTCACATGTGATGTGGGACACTACTTTAGGCCTCCTACTGACTTTGACATATTTGAAAACACAGCCATATTTGATACATGGACGTGGGGCTACGTTGTGGGGTGGCGAGATTGTTGTTCATGATCAATGAGGCCACAGCTAGTTCACACCTTCACAGTCATCTAATTGGCCATGTGTGTCACGGTCAAACATGCGCATTGATGTCATTTCCCAGGGTGTACCTTTTTGTGCAATCAATGTCCCTACAGTCATCCATACTGTTATACTTGATTGAACATAGACATGACACATCTGTGTGATTAGGAATGTTTTATTCACATCCTGTGGAGTGTCGGAGCTGGAGCAGTACATGGCCATGCACACCCCACATTACATGGTTGCCCAGTGGAGGTCCAAACAGAGTCCTTTAGGGAATGACAAGTTAATCGGCAGAGGAAGGGTTGAGTCCGCAGCCTGTTTGCTGTGTCATTGGTAACCAGAGCAGATATGGCAGTCCATGTCGGGGTCCAGGTGAATGTCGCAGAGTGTTCCGGGGGACAGTGGAAGGTGTTGTACCAGGGCATGATGCAGAGGGCTGTACCAAGCAGAAACAGGCCATATGGCGGGGGATGAATGCTACAACCTCCTTTTTGACACAGAGTCATTACCATCCACATCTTCGTCCTCTGATATGTCTTCTGTGTCAGGTGTGCCAGGTGTGTGTGGTGGTGTTATGGCTGCATCACTGTGTGCCACTGACACATCAGGGGGCGGAGGTGGTATGGCTGCATCACTGTGTGCCACTGACACATCAGGGGGCGGAGATGTGTGTGTCGAAGTTCCTGCAGCAGTCATCTGGGACAGGCTCTGTGGCAGCAATGGCAAGATGAGGATCTGCAGGGCATGGAAGATCCCAGCTACATCTCGCTGGTGATCAGCCGTGGCAGCCATCCTTCCTGCCTGCATCCGCTCCATGTTCTCCATTGTCCTGCGCATCTGTGCCAACTCTGTGCTGTCGTCGCTGGAGCCTCTCTGACTAGACAGTTCTTTTATCCGAGTAATGGCTCCAGCGAGGTCAGCCAAGGATTGTTGTAGGGCATGGAGCGGACTGTGGGTGTCCGTTAGGGACTGTAAGTGGTCCCTGATGGGACTAAGACACCCACGTATGGCATCTAGTTTGGCTGCCATGAGGTCGAAACCCACCCGCACCTGTTCAGCCAGCCCCTCTGGCAGTCTGACACACGGCGTTGGAATGCCATGTGTTCTTCGGTGAGGTGCTGGGAGCCAGCCGTGGTGGTGGGTGCTTCCTGCTGTGTGGTCTGTGCAGGGGGTGGGATCACCTCGATGCAGCTGGGCTGCCCTGCTCCTGGAGGTGGGGTGCGGAGGCTGTCCACGAGCCGTTGGAGGGTGTCGGAGCAGATGGCCAGGGGGCCTCCTCCTCATCACTGAAGAGATGTCTGGTCTGCTCTGCAGGAGGTGTTGATTGTCCCTCTGCAATGTGAAGGGGAGATGCAGGTTAACAGTGTGTTCCATGTATGTGCACGCATTGTACATGTTTACATACAGACTGCATGGCAATGTACATTGTGACTGTTTTGGAGGAGCTGGGTATTTGATGGGAGACAGTGGACATTTCGACTACATGACGGATGTGAGGTTGTACTCGTACATTATCATCTGTCAGTTTCCTGCTATGCCTGATGTGGTTGGCCAGTTTCTACGCACATGCGGCACCAGTTGTGTCCTCTGTTCTGTGGTGTAAGTGTGGCACTTTGTACCACATTGTCGTCAATGTTGATGTGCTGTGATTGCTATGTGTGTGTGCTGCATTGTGGGAGAGTCGCCCCCGCAGCTCTGATTTAGCGGCCCCTTATCCCTTTGAGGCGGTGTGCCTTTCACTTGTGTGCTTTTACGGGGCTGAGATGTTGGCGACTTGGGTCATTTGTGCTCTTGGATGGATTTTGGACTCGTGCATTGTTTGTCTGCAGATGTGTTGTTGACGTCAGGGGTTGTATGTGCACGTGGATGTGTCAGGGTGTGACCTGCTCCTTTGAGGATGTTATCCACACTGGGCCACCTCAGTGTCGTGGCGTGCACCATGTCATGTATTTTGACTGCAGCCATGCTATTGGTCATGCAGTGTCACTTGCATTGTCAGTGTGGCTCACAGAGCCGCTGCTTTGCTGGGTTCAGCACATGTGCATGGGTAGGTTGTGAGATTGGTGAGGGGGGCATTTGTGCACATGGTGGACGGGGGCCTACTTGGTGTTTCTATGTGTGCTGCAGTGTGCCAAGGCCATCAGGGACATGTTCCACAGTCATTGTGGGTGTGCAGTGTGCTACACATAATTGTGCATGTGTGCCATTGTGCCCGTCTCCCCCGTCCCCCCAGTCCCTGGTCGTTACTCACCCTGTTGCTGTTGGGTCAGGTCATTTCGAGCAGTGTCCGGACCCCCAACTCCTTGCACCGTCTCCGCACTGATGACTGTGGCCACCATTTCCTTCAGCTCATCCAGCTCCTCCTGTGGCGCAGGACTCCCACCTCCAGTCGCCGTTGCTGCCTTCCGGTTGGCATTGAGTTTCTGCTTGGTTTGGCTTTTCACATCATGCCAGCGCCTCTTGACCTCCTCCATTGTCCTCCTCGACACTCTCCGACTGCATTCACGTTGTTCACGATGGACTGCCATATTTCCGTTTGTGTTGCCGATGACACAGTGGAGGTGACGAACAGTTGTTGGTAGTGTTCTGTCACCTCCGTGACGATGATCCGGTTTTCCTGTGGACTGAACCCTGTCTTCCTCTTCCTCTTCTCCTTGCCCTTCCCCGGGGTTCCTGGCTGGTTGTCTGTGGGGCTTGTGGGGTTCGCCTTGTCCTCTGCACTCTGTCCGGGTGCGTTCATTGTGCTACGCAGTTACATTTGTTTTTTTTTTCTCTGCTTTTATAGTGCATTTTCCCGCATGTCGCATGGGAATCGCAGGCCTGTCGCTGGTTATCGCTGCTTTTTGTTTTGCGATTTGGGACATCGCAACTTTTTGGGCGTTCGTGTTTCGCATTTTTTCGGCGTCGCGTTAATTTTAACGCGGCATTTGTCGCGTTATCGTGTGACTATCGC
The DNA here is from genome assembly GCA_963921515.1 of Calotriton arnoldi. NCBI lineage: Eukaryota > Metazoa > Chordata > Amphibia > Caudata > Salamandridae > Calotriton > Calotriton arnoldi. The sequence goes on along the minus strand of CAWUFW010021289.1, from coordinate 22,394 downwards.
ATGGTGCCGCCGGGTTGGGAATACTGCGTTAACACAGTGTTATTTTCCCGCAATAGACTGCGATGTGAGAAGTTGCGTTAAGCGAATTTGGCGATAGTTAACAAACGTTCTTGAGAATATCCCCCAAAATCAGATATACTAAACCACCATCTAGACATTTTTACTTGCCAGACAGAAAAAAGTCCATTAAACCCCTGAAGCTCGAATATAGAAATCGACCAAATGCCACATTGTTGGCAAGTCAAGGATGTCACATCTTTGATAGATACTCTCTGCACTTGTCCTCACAAGAAAAGAACCTATACAACCTCAACTAAAATTACTTGAAGTAATCAATGAGACAGTGTAATAATGTCACACCTGCTTATGATACCCTCACATCCATTCCCAATTCTGAGGAAGATTTGTGCAGGATAAAGTCTACAGTTGAAAGTAACTCTTGCTTGCAGTCCCAACCTCTCCCATCAGCAGTTTGGGTTTCCTTCTTAAGCTCCATCATCCTGTTCCATTACAGCTTTCATGCACGGTCATTTTTTTGACATTTTTCCTCCATCAGTTGACTTAAATTTCAGCCCAGAGTAATATTATGAGTAGGCCATGAGATTGAACACCTCGAACATCTACACATATCTCGGGGTCTCATTAAGTTTGCAGTGAGAGCTATGCACATATCTGCATCCTACTGCTCTTAATTTAGTCAAGGACTGTATTCTAACTTAGGTCCACGCACATGGAACTGGGATTCAAGGGTAACAATACAGGCACAACATGGTCATGAACATCATTAAGTGGTCACCAGGGGTCGCAGTTTCGACCCTTGACTTGCTCCTTGCAACTACTGTCACTGCCTTTACTACCCCAGGCCTCAGAGGTGGCAAAATGAGTGCCAAGAACACAGTGGCAGCTCGCCCTTGTGGATGTCAGTTTGTTTCTCCACTCTCTTTGTTTTTTCCAATTTTTTTTTATTACATTAACAGTGAATAATATGTAATTATTCACTATTAGTGTAATAACAATAAAGTACAATTAGCTGGAATACGACCTTCCCTGGCTGGTGCGGTAAATAATAAAATGCTTTTAAATGGATATTGTGTGCATGCTTGCAGGTGAGTGTATGTTTACGTGAGAGAGAGAGTGTGTAAGTGTGAATGTGTGTATGTGTAAGCATGTGTGTGTGAGTGAAATTGAAGGTCAAAGGGTATGTGATGTCACATCCATTACCCTTGGCACTTTGGTGAATTGAAGTTCAAGAACATGGTGTCTGAAGTTAAAATAGCTGCTATACATTGTTGAACAGATAAACACAGGAGTTCTTGAGTTTAAGTGTTTATTAATTTCAGTTTTTTAACTATTCCACTCAGAGAAAATTGTATTCTACTGTGGTTTGAGCTTGGCTGTCAAAAAGGCCTTTAGTTTATCAGAAGCCTAGGCAAATAGTTGTGCTTTTGTTTCACCTACGGACGTTAAAGTATCAGCCATTTCACTGAAATGATAAGACTTGGGGCCTGATTACGAGTTGGGCAGTACGGGAGTGCACCGCCATGCTGGTGGCCTGCTCCCACACCGCCAAACTGTGTGCGCACCACCCGCCAGATTACGAGTTTCCTCTGTGTCTGGCGTGCTTTTTTTGGCAGTCCCACAGTGGTGCCTCTGAAAATGAACAACGCAATGGGAATGCCAAAAACAGTTCCTGCACTGCATGGATTGTAAAGTCCATGCAGTGCAGGAACTGGGGTGCATGCAAACAGGGGGCACACATTGTGCCCCCTGCATGCCTCCCCATACACCTGGGCAACAGTGGACCCTATAGGGCCCCCTTGTTTCAGGACTGCTAGCCTTTTCATGGAGTAAAGACCACCATGACACCGCTGGTAGTTCTGAAACTCGTAATATCCCTGAACCCCAGACCGTCGTGCCACCACCAGGGAATGGCGGTTTCCTGGCAGTTGTGGCAGTGCAATGGCAGTCTGACTGCCCAAGTTGTAAGTGAGCGGTCAGACCGCTGGTGCACCAGTGGCTGGACTGCCACCATCACAACCCCTGAGTCTAGTGGTCCTTGGACCACCAGACTTGTAATTAGGCCCTAAGGGTGCTTCGTGACTTGGTGGTGATTACTTCACATCCCCCAGAGTTACTGATACTGTAGGTACCATTAACTTCAAAGTGCAGAATTACCATGGATTAAGGGGGAAACGCAGACACTCTTCTGTCAAATCGGAGTTACTGGAAGACTTGCTATTGGCAGGTACCATTCCTCATCTAATTCCTTATTTCCCTTGATGTTCTCAGCTAGAGATTCGACCTCTGAGAGCAGTCAAAATCTTTGAGTGTAATAAAACACATCCATGGACCTTGTAATATGACCTGGTGTGAGAAATTGGGGTTTTAGTTGAGGGTGTGAACCCTGGTCAAGGAGCAACCACAATCCTTGTCAGGGTAAGGCACAATCAAACCCCAAATTAACCTGTATTCAACCCCCAGGTAGCTTGGCACAGAGCATTCAGGCTTAACCTAGAGGCAATATGTAAACTATTTGTGCAACACTTCAAACAGTAAAACAGTAAAATAACCCACAATAAGATGCCACACCAAGTTAGAAAAATAGAGCAAAATGTAATAAATAAAAAGAGCAGAACAACAAAAATCCAATCAGTAGAACTGGCATCATGAATTTATGAAGAATAAAGTGTAAAATAGCGCCTAAAAGCACAAAGCGCCACCCGGAGCTATCTTGTTGTGCTAAACGGGGTCAAATTTAAGTTCAGGCTGACCCTGATGGAGTGCAGGTCAGATACAATCTCAGGTTAGTCCCACTGAATATTTACCTTCTGAAGTTTTGTGCCAAGAGTTTTGTTCACATTGAGAGGGCTGCAAGGAGGTTCACGGGAGGTTGTTGGTGTAGCTCGAAGAGCAGGCCGGGCCCTGCTGATGGGCAGGGTGGAGCTTTGCGTTGGCAGTCCCCCATGAGTGGTCGATGCTGCTACATGAAGAGATGGGCTGGCGGGGCTTTGCACTGATTTTCAGTGGGAGTGAAGGGGTCTCGGTGTAAAGGGCCAATTAATGGTCATGAATTGATTTAAGAGCCCATGAATCACATCAAGGATCCAGGACCTGAGCGGCACCACTTAGGGGTCAGGAACTTGTTGCAGCTGGGTCCAGGAGGTGTTTGGGGAGCCTTTTATGTCTCTGAGGCTCAGAGCAGGAGTCCAGCCACCAAGCCCTTGGAATAACTCTGGGGTTCTCGGTTCAAGATGAAGTTGCAGATCCAGTCCTTCCTAACCAGGCAAGAGGGCAAGCAGGCACCATGTCAGCACAGCAGGGCAGCAGTTCCTTCAGAGCAGCAGTCCAGAAGAGTGACAGCCCTTTCAGCAGCACAACAGTCCTTCTTCCAGGCAGAGTATCCACAAGTCCAGAAGTGTACTGAAGTGGTGGTGTCTGAGGTCCAGTATTTATACACCGTTGTGCCTTTGAAGTGGGAATAAGCTTCTAGAGCGTGCCTTTGAAGTGCACAGATGCCCTGCCTTCCTGTCCCTGGCTCTAGACTAACTACACGGGGTATGCAGCCCTTTGAGTGGAGGCAGGACACAGCCTATTCAAGAGTAAGTGGGTCTGGGACCAGCACCTCCAACCCATCCTGCCTGTGATGGCCCATCTAGTCACAACTAATCTTCCCAATTTGTGTGGCTGACTAGAGGGAATACACAAAGCCCAACTGCCACACACCCCGAGTCATGTTACTCAGAGACAGGCTGCAATCACCAAATGGCAAAGGCAAGAAAGGGTCAACTTTCTAAAAGTGGCATTTTCAGAATTGTAATTTAAAATCCGTCTTCCCCATAATTTAGGATTTTAAATTGTGATTCCAGAGACACCAAACATGAAGGGGTACCTGTTCCAATTTGGAGATTACACTTATAAAATGCAATAAGGTAATTCCACTGTTATTCGTTCTGAGAGATAGGCCTTGCAGTAGTGAAAAATTAATTTAAGGTTTTTCACTACCAGAACATGTAAAACTGAAAAGTACATGTCCTGCTTTTCAAATACACTGCACATTGCCCTTGTGGCTGGACGGAGTCTACCTTAGGGGCATCTTATATATATTAAAAAAGGAGGTTTTGGGCCTGGCAAAAGATTTACTTTGCCAGATCGAAATGGCAGTTTAAAACTACACTCAGGCTCTGCAATGGCAGGCCAGAGACATCTTTAAAGTGCTACTTAAGTGAGTGACACAACTAGTGTTGCAGGCCTACTACTAGCATTTAATTTAAAGGTCCTGGGCACATGTAGTGCTGCTTTACTATCGATTACGAGAACATTAAATATGCAAATTGGGTACATGCCAATGTCATCATGTTTTAGGGAATGAGCACACGCATTTTAGCACTGGTTAGCTATGGTAAAGTGTGCAGTGTTCTAAGGCCAGCAAAAAGAAATCAGCAAAAACAGGAGGTCTGAAGGAAAAAGTTAGGAAAAAAGAACGCCAAGGATGCTAGGTCTAACACCTGGCTACTTGTAATGCGGGTTTCCGTTGAATGAACAAATTCACATATTCAGTGCATGGGCTAAAGGGTAAACAAGCTGAACGTTATATATTGAGAAATTATTCAAAATGTCTAATGCAAATGTCATGGTTCATCTGATTTTATATTTTAGGATATATAACTGTGCTTCGTTGAAAATATAATAACTATAATTTGCCTTTTGAGCTGTATTACAAATCTTTCTATAAAATGAACATCTCCCCTGCCATGGATTTGAATACAGCTTCTGTACATTGGAAACGATTCCCACCTCCACACCCAGCTGTGCCCTAAATTAAATGGTCTTTCCCAAATGCAGGCTCCACACACAACACAAAAACACTCTATTGGGCTTTGTTCGAATCTCTTTAACACATCATCCACAGTTATCTGTAAAAGTTCCAGAACATGATTTTTTTGTTTTATTTGGAGGATAAAGGAAGAGGTCTCTTGCAGTTTAACTTCCCAAGCAGTGAGGATAGTAAAGTACTCTTAATCTTTTTCTTTATGTACATCATGTATGGCATTTACTGCAAACTTTGTTACTTTGTATACCTGCCAATGTAATGCCACATAATTACAATCCATTATGCCTATGAAATGCTTTTCAACCTAGACTGTTACAATACAAGCACTCCCACTTCACACACTGCTGAAAATATGAAGTACGATTTTTTCTATTTCATAGTTACACTTGAAAAGCAGTTTCAGAAATGAAGCAATGTCAAAGAATAAAGCGTTAAATCACTTCAATAGGCTGCATCAGTCTTCAGTGTCTCACTGCACCACCCCTAAAATATAGCAGAAAGGTTAAATACATGTAAAGTTCACTGTGCCAGTCATGACATATTTGTAGTGGTCTAGCCCACGTGTACAGCAGACAAAGTAGACGAAACCGAGCTGTAGTTGATGTAGTTTATTCAGTTCTTAGAAGTAGTTACAATAAACTAGAACAAGCCCCACCAGGAGCAGCCTCCTAGCTGCTCAGCCAGCATTCCACTCACACTAACATTCTACGCGGAACACTCACACTGGCTGAGCAGCTAGGTACAGGGAACAGAATGACATGACCTGAGGATACCACATATCCTATCCCTTTTATACTGAACAATAAAAAGAACCAAACTAAAATGAGAACAACTATACACAATAATGTACACATGAAGTAAACCATCCATTAACCCAGGGATGCGAGGAATGTCATCACGAGAGGGAAAACGGAAGAACGAAGAAAGAAAGAAGAATGGAGAAATAGAAATGCACATGCACTATACCCATCCTCTTCCTTTCATAGTAATTGAATAAAAAGTAAATAGCGTGATAAGAGCTCACATACACAACAAGTGAGCAAGTCATGTAACAAGAGTAAAGGGAAAACGAAACCCAAGACTCCACACACACAATGGATGGACGACACCCAAAGAGGTACTCCTCAGCTAAGGAGACCGTGGCAAAAACGCCACCCCTCATGCAAGGGATGGGACTAACCCATACTTAGAAGTGTAAAAACAAATGTTGCCTGGGACTGACACCCAAATGTAACATATAACGTTGAATGGGACTGACACCCAAATGTACATTTAACGTTGCATGGGACTGACACCCAAGAACTTTGTGCAACAAGAAAGCAGCACAGTGTGACAAACGCACACAATACGTCGACACAACAGAACGACGCAAAAGCACTGAGTGAAGCGCAGGGCGACTTATACACCCAAAACACAACATGACGTTCAAATGTGTAACTGGGACTGACACCCAAACACAGACATCCAGAAGAAAGGATGTACATCAAACCCACTGTAAGGAATGACATAAGCCCAAGAACATGGAGCGTAACAACTAGTGTCACATGGGACTAATACCCAAGGACATGTACAGCATCAGTAAATAACCAAATGCAGTACAGTGTGGCACACGCACACAAGAGACCAAAAACTAGGCAATGGGACTAACACCCATACCAAAAGTAACAAATCTGTAAATAAGAGAAATGGGACTTGAACCCACTCCCATCCTAATGACAGGGATAAAACATAAGAAAATGCGTGAACCTGAGTCATGGGACTAAGACCCACTCCCATCCCCTTGGTCGGGATTCTACATCTGTAAACAAAACCTACGTGAAAAAGAGATATGGGACTAGGACCCACTCCCATCCCAATGACAGGGATAAAACTTCTGAAACAAGAACCTGCGTGAAGAAGGCAAATGGGACTAACACCCACTCCCATGCCAACAAAATATGAACGTGTGGAATGCAATGTTGACATGCAGCAATGACTTGTCAAATTGTAAATACGTAAGTTTCTTTTTCCTGTGAGAAAAAAAAACATTTTAACTTTAAAACTTGTAAACATGCACCACAAATTCGTATTTGCACCACAAACTCCTATTTTAAAAATGTCAATGGTGTGCCTGTCACCGCGATGATGAGGGACAGGCGTTCCTTTTAAACCAAACCACTTCGACAGAAAAAATAAATAAATGGCAGATGGCGCTTGCAAAATCGAATAACAAAGCTGCAGAGAAGATGACCACCGAAGACTGAAGGTCAATGTCATGAAATTAGTTCTGAACATACCACATGAACTGTCAGCAAAGTTCAAAGTCATGAACAGGAGAACACGAACTCACCACCAAATCTTGTAATTGTGGTGTTTTGAAATAACCATGAGGGGAGCAAAACCAACAGAAGGAGTACTCGAACTCCCAGTTGTTATCTTTTACGTATACGGCGCGTGTGCAGTAGAAACCAAGAGTGAAAAGAAATGTTCAAGGTGTTGCAAGGATCCCGCTCTTCAGAACACGAAACAACTTTATTGACAAAGGCAGACCGTGGCTGGCAACGCAACTCCCTGGGACAATCTGATACTGCAAAGAATGGATGGAAGCTCCAATCACAAGATGGCGGCACGCACAGGAGACGCACGCCGAGTGGCTCACGGCGCGCTCCTGCTGCAAAACGTCCATAGGTAGCATTGATGACCAGCAAAGATCAAGACGTCACGAAAGGCTCTGGAACGGCTACGCGCGACACCATGGACCAGGTAAAGTGCGCTAGCCGTTTTTGAAATTTAAAACATATCGTAACTGTTTTTTTTTTATGCCTCACTGTATGGAAGGTAATGTTCTCACCCAACAAATCCGAAAACAGTTATATTCTTACCCAGATGGCCTTCTCTTGTGGCAGGCAGGGAGAACTCCCTCCAAAGTAGCGATCATCCGTTAAACACCAGCAAGTAAATGGAAACTGACACCACAGAGTTTCACATGTCCTGCGCTGACAGGAAACTGACACCAGTAGGTTCCCACAAGTCCTGCGCCGACACAGAGGCACCACTAGCAGGAAACACCCTCCAGAATCCACACAGATGAGACAGTGGACTTGCCGAGGGCCACAGAAGTTGAGCAACTTGAACAACGAGTCCTTGTAACAACACACTGATCCACACTGAAGGCACATACCTAGACAGCCACTGTTAACTTCACTTCTTCCTGCCCTGTTGATGCGTAAGTTCTCCAGCAGTATGTAGGCTGCCTTGATAAAGCCTTTCAAGGTGATGAAAGTACGTACATCAGAGCACAGCACGCCTGGGCTGGGCTGTCCGTTGTAGTGGACACTAGTGGGGCTGCGAGGCGTGCTTGACATGTTTCTTGCTTGACTGGTTTCTTTTCCTTGAGTTTCTTTAAACTTGTTGCTCTTCATCTGTAAATGCGATAGGTTCTTAGCTCCAGATCATCGCCATAAATGTGTAGTGGTCTAGTCCACGTGTACAGCAGACAAAGTAGACGTAGCCGAGCTGTAGTTGATGTAGTTTATTCAGTTCTTAGAAGTAGTTACAATAAGCAAGAACAAGCCCCACCAGGAGCAGCCTCCTAGCTGCTCAGCCCATCTTCCCAACGGTCTCACACACACCCAGGCACCCAAGCATTCCACTCACACTAACATTCTACGCGGAACACTCACACTGGCTGAGCAGCTAGGTACAGGGAACAGAATGACATGACCTGAGGATACCACAATATTCTTTCAGTTTAAGAGCCATTTTGGGCGCAAACTACACATTCAGTAACACTGAGATACTATACCCAGCGGCAGCCGCTCCATGGGAGCGGAGGAGCGCCGCCCCCCAGCAAATAAAACGATAATAAAACGGGTTTTAAACCCGTTTTATTTTTGTACTATTTTAATCCCCAGGACTCTGACGAGTCTTGGGGGCGGGTCCAGGGGATGACTGCTGGTGGGGGAGTGAGGCACTCTCATCACTGAGCATGAGGTGTTTGGGCAGCAGTTTCAGGCCGGCCAAACACATCATGCGCAGGTAAGCTCTCTCCAGCCCCAGCTGCGTTGCTGGGGCTGGAGAGAGCAGGCACCGGCTCCCCAGTGTGCCTGGGAGCACAAGTTACAGGCGCTCATTCCAATCCTGACGCTGCTTTCCTGCAGCATCAGGATTTGCCCCAGTGCATTCTAGGAGCCTGTGCACAGAACCAGGAAGATCGCGAAGCGGCGGTAGACGGCGGCGGCGGAGAGCTTGAAGGTAAGCTTTATTCTTTTTATTTTACTTTATATTTTTATCCCGTGACCCCCATTCCCCTCTCCCTCTCACCTCCTCAGGCCTGGCCCGCCCGCCTCTTTGGCAGCGGACGGGTCGCTACTGTACTGCACTTCTTTTAGGTCTGGCGCAGCCAAAACAATACTGTTGCAGACAAATACATAGGGCCTGATTCATAAACGTAATTTACACATTAGAGTAAGTTTACTACTTTTTGGCTCTTCACAAAATTCTAGTTAAGGTTACAATTTTGGAGTAAATTTACACTACAAATAGCCAAAAAGTAGTTAGCTTACTCAAAAGCGTAAACAACTCAAAAATGTAAGCTAGGATTGTGAATCAGAGTGGTTCTTGGGTAAGCCCCTTCTGCCAGTGGTTGTTTTGAGTAAGCCCTCTTCTGGTATCATTGTGAGACTGTGTTGTCACCCAAAAGGAGTATTTTCCTCTTACTGTCATGCTAATTGCCATTACTGTAGATTACAGTACTTCTTAGGTAATGCCTCCTTTGCAATGCATGAGGTGCATTGTGTTCACAAGCAGAAGAAGCTGGCAGGGACGATGTTGTGAATGCTGAAACCATTTTGGATAGGAGGCTTTCTCCACTAAAACCAACATATCCTGAGAACTAGGGGCATATTAGCAAGACCGGCGATAAAATTATCGCCGTTTTAGCGGCAGGAAACTGCCGCTAAAACGGCGATAATGGGCTTGCTAATATGCGTTATAGAATCCAATAGAAGCCCAGGTTAGATGTCCTGCACATCTAACCTGGGCTTCTATTGGAATTCTATAACGCATATTAGCAAGCCCATTATCGCCGTTTTAGCGGCAGTTTCCTGCCGCTAAAGCGGCGATAATTTTATCGCCGGTCTTGCTAATATGCCCCTAAACAAGTGATTACTTGAAGTTTGATCTAAATAATTATGTCAACACACTATAATATCTACCAAGTATTTTTTTTTTTTTTTAATGTTTGGCTGCAAAAGAAAGTTAGAAAGCATAGAAGCACAAGTCTGAACTGAAACACAATTAATAAAGTGTATTTAAAATGTAAGTGGCTCCCATTGCAAGTAAGTGTTTCTTATGTAGCATGTGTTGCTTGTTTGTATTTCAGCGCCTCTATACTTTCTCTTGTCCAACTGCATGTTCACAAGTGTCGTTTTAAGTCTCTTTTAATTCTCTCCTCCGAAGTACATGTAAACCAGAAGCTGGACCAACAGCAGTTTCTTTATTAGGGCGTGGGGGCGTTGCCCCTATTTGTTTTGTTGCCCCCAGGCAGTCCCATATTAAATGCTTTTATTCCATTTAGCAATGCTTTTACTTTGGCATGCATGGCCCGGGCAGAGTTTGCCTTTATGAGAGTGAGGTTGGGCAGACGTGAGAGGGTGGCGGGATGGAGCTTGAATCATGATTGAGACAGGTCATTAAGCTGGGTCTTGGTGTGAAGTGCACATGTCAGGTTGAATGGGTGCCATGCTGTGGCCAACCTGACATGCCCACTTGCACCCTCGTCTACGTGTGCAACGTTAGGAGCCCGGGGGTTTACTAGCCACAGCACCATACTAAGGAGCTCTGGCAGCGCCTGACCGAACCAATCCTTGCACTGCTCTCATGATGTTTACTAAAATAGACAGCAAAGGAGCAGCATCTAGATTCGCTCAGGAGATGCGGGGGTGGGACTACAGGGCCGAGCTGGTCACAATTTCCTCCGAGGCAGCTCAAAATCACAAGGAAGGTGTGAGTGCTGAGACGGTATTGGAGTCAATTCAGTACAGGGATTAATGCTGCTGTGACGGACGGTGAGTCACTCGTTGTGGAAGGTGTGAATGCAAAGGTGGCCTCATGGTTTAATGCAGTGTCTGCAGTGCACACATCTCAAACTTAACTTAATTAACCAAGGACTCCATGGACCAGGCTACGGAGCTTAGACAATGTTTATTAGGGGCAGGGCCGCATGTAAGCATCGCTCAAATGCCCTCGTGCCCGTGCAGTAGTTTACTTCTCAATTGAGCATGTGAGTGAATTTCTGGGGAGGCTGGTGCTGGGTGTTCTTTCTGCAGGCTCAGACTGGCCTATATAGGGCAATCTGGCAGTGCCCGATGGGCTGGTCCAACAGGAACCTTGTTCAGAGAGTGGCCTGGTGGTGCCAGCTAGAGAAATTACATCACAGAATTAGAACAAGGCATTAACAAGCATTGGCATAGCCAATAGGTCTCGCCTTTGTGACCTTATAAGTACACACACACCACATTATCCTGGGTGGTACAAAATGTACTGTTCTTAAATTGTTTAATACATTTCACCTTCTGACGGTTGGTACTGAAACCCTAACTACATGTGAGGAGTAAAAAAAGAACTAATTTTGGACAGGGTTGTCCAGTGCACATCTTGCATGGACTGCACCTAGGTACCTGTGCGGGGCACTGGCGCGGGGTTGCGTGCAGTAACGGATGCTCAAGAATTAAAGACATATTATAACAAGTCATAAGCCACACTCCCAGAACAAACTCACTTGACATGTTAGGAAGTGGGACTGTCAACAGCAGTGTATAAATAAGGAAACTTGGAAGCTATGACGGAAAATGCAAGAATATAAGTGACCTTAGTTAGTCAACCAGTACCGGCACCTTACTTTAAATCATGTTTTGAATCTTCAGTCAATTTAAAGTTCCACATCCTGACTGTAGATTTTGCGAGGGTAACTTAAAAGCACTATGCACATAGTACATTCTTTCACTGTGCAAAACAAGAATGAAATAATTTGAAGGAGGGATTAAGTACAAAATCATCCAGCCCAAACAAACTGAAAACGGGGGTGCCTAATGATGCAATTGTGTACAAAAACCAAAATGTGTACAGCAAAACAAATTTCTGCCCCCTGAAATAAGAGAACACGCGCCTTTGGTGACATTACCTGGAGATTCTGATGAGCACAGCTGGTCGCCATGCCGAGGGAACAGGCCGCGGTGCCATACGTGCTCATTAAATAGGGGGAAATTGCTGATTAATGTGGTGCGGCTGGAGCCAGAACTGTAACAAACCACATGTGTACGTGGTGGTGCTGGGAAATGTAGTTGCGGCCCTTGCATACCGGGCTGAGGTTTAGAGTGGTAACACTAAGAACTGACCGAGCGGCTCCAACCTAGGGGTGGGGGGGTCACACGAGGGGGAGAGACATATCTGGTAAGGTCAAGATAGTAGGCATTGGAATATCCGAACTAGTCCTGGAAAATGATTTCTAAAGCAGAAGAGCTAATACCGGAACCTTGAGTGTTAACATGATCGCGGGAATGCTGGGGATTGTAGTTGTGGCACCCTGCTCGCCGCGGCCAGTAACTTAAACAAGCAAACTATTAGCTAAAAAAACAAGACAATGGGAGTGTAGAGGAGAGATGCCTCAGTGGGTAAAATGCACATGATGCAATGTGCCTACAGATCACAGGTTCGAAACTTAGCTTGGCAAGCTCAGCCTTTCATCATTTGATATTGGTATGACGAAAACTCCTCACTCTCGAATGTTTGCATTGCTGTTTTACAGTAATATGACATTCTGCAGCCCTGATCTGTGTTAAAAAGAATGCATGTTATCCAAGCATGCGGAGGGGGAGGGGAGGATGATTCTTTTGGGTGGCACATGCTGCCCCGGATGGTGTAAATAACTCCAGGGTTTAACTTTCCCATCATAAGGAGGGCATCACATAATATGGATGGAGATGATTTTGGAGACTTTAAGGATTCGCTTCGGGGCGCTATCTCCTCACGGAAAAACTAATTTAAGACTCTATAGCCATAAATTGCGGCTTCGGCTCGTGTCTTAGTGCCTTTTACTGATTCCCATGTGCTCTGTTGCCTGTGAAGACAGAAAATTAACAGTTTATTTGTAAATTTCGTGGCCTTATCTGCCCAGACTGCAGTCGTAAGAGATACGAGCTAGGTCTCGACGTCCCAAAAGAACAAACATAAAGATCAGCCCTCCCATGCTGGCAAGAGGGAAACATTTCATTTTTTTTGCCGTATGAGCCCAAGGTATCTCCTGGAGCGCTGAATTCATGGCACGTTTTCCCCCATAACTTTGACAGCTCGCGGCGAGTCTGACAGTTTGAAATACATTATTTTACTGTCTGTTACTTCTTCTATTCTAGATTTCTCTGCTTGACATTTTAGAATTTTCATCGCTCCAGCAAGGAAAAATGTCTTCATCTAGTTTACGGCTCAGCTCCTCAGCTGCTGGATAGTTCTATCCGGTCTGGTTTTCAGAAATCTACACCTTGTTATTGTCTAGCGCTTCGTGGCGCTGCTTTGCCACTTTTAAACGTTGTAAATAACAGGTGATATCAACGTGCTGACATTCCAAAGGATGCAAAGCTGATTTGACCCCTCGGGATTCTAATATGCAGCCTGCCGGTCACTGCCTGGGTCAGCGGCGGGCGTTTAAGTCACTGAGCTATCCAGCCTACTTAATTATGGGCGGTCATGCAGATAATCTCCACTGTAATTCATCACATTTACATCGGCCTCATATATGTTTATTTCGCAAACCCTGAAATCCTATTGGGATTTTTAGTGTTTGGTTTTGCAAGGAACCTAGTGTCTTCACCTCACTGCGCAACAGACATTTCGAGTGAAAACTCGACTTTCGGTGATTTCACAGAGCAGATAAAATTGCGCACAAGGTTATGGGGAGCGAACGTTATCACAAAAGGAATTACTTTGACCTGGTGTACTACTGATAAGTGGTTTTACAGTGCTTGGACGCTGCGAGCCAGTGTCTATGAGCAACATATAAGTGCTGCATTCTTACTGCTTTGTTTTAAATCCACCTACCACCAACAGAACACTGTCCACATCGCTTAGAAACTAGGCCACAGAATTCCACAGCCCGCTCCAACCGTCAGCGTAGCTTCAGTGCACTACACGGCTTTCGGGAGCAGGAGGAGGTCATAGTAGGCAAAATCGATAAATAGCCAACTATAGCTTCTTAAGGCATTCTTGGGAAGAGACGCTTGAATACTTACGGATCTAGACGCCATTAAAAACAAGCGCGTCCGCGCCTGCCAGGTCGGCGGCGAAAGTGAAAGCGCCGCGTTTGAAGCGAAAATGCACCAGGGCCAGCGCGAACGCCATCTGTTTCCAATTAATGCGACCGCGAGACGCAGGCGCGATAATTGGAAACAGATGGCGCTGCTGCTCGCTCCCGAGCTCCCTAGGCCAGGGAGAGAGAAGGCGGGACATGCACCTGCCTTTGGCCAATTACGTGCTGTCTTTCTTAGAAAGACGCACGCAAAGGCCAATAGCGTGGGAGCCAAAAAAAAAAACACACGCACGAGCGTGTGGTCCCAGTTGGAAGCCCTTACAAAAAGCCTTGCAGGGCAGCGCATGCGCGCTGGCTCAGGCGAGACCTAAAAACGGCATTAGCGGGATGCAGCCGCAGAAATATTCACACTCCATGGCAAACACAGGGCCCAGACAAAAGTGGCCTTCAAGCGAATCATGCAAATGTAGCTGTTATTCGGAACAATGGAGAATTTCATGCAATTATGTTCCATTTTCTACAAGCACGAAAAGGAATCTTTTCTAAATACACCATCTGAAATGTAAAGAAAAACGACCTGTTACCAAAATGGAGTTTCCTAGCCATGCTTAATTGAAATATTTACAGCAGTACTACTCAACCTGAGAGGACCCATGCACAGTATAATTTAATTTACACAACAATAGAAATATAGAAAAAATGGAAAATTGCATCTAGTCATTTTCCTCTCCTTTTCGGATTCGTATAGGAGCAGTAAATTATGCATGCACGTGTTTCAAGAAAAGTGCATTAAACATATTTTAGTTCAAAATTTGTAACAGAATTACATATTTCATGTTTTTTCTACCAATTGTTTGAGCTCAAAGAGATCTTTCTGTAGGAGTGTGTAAAGCATAAAATGCTAGCAAAATCACCCAACACATTTGGGCCTTACTACAAGTGCCCCTTAGGGATAGTCGGAATTTGTCTTGCCCGAAAAAGTCAGACACCCGGGGTATGGAATTTATTGGATGTCACAAATTCTACTTATTTCGCCTTTTAGGAAATTATATGTGGATTTTGTTGCTTAGTGCACCAAAATCCGTGTGAGATGGTAAATACTGGGCCTTTTTCCTGTTAAGGTCTGCAGGTTTACATTTGACAAGGCCAAAAATGAAGAGGGAGAGAACTTTGCCGCAACAGTAATCGTCGAGTGCAATAAACATTAAACCGTTTTAATTTCCATCTCTGCTCAAACAGGTGCTTGTGCCGTGCGAAGATCGCAATTTACAGTTGTAATCTGGTCCTATGTAGACGGCCACATGGGGCGCTATGGCAGGCTACACGCTGTGGCGGAAGATGATTCACTCATGGAAAGGGTGTCACTTTACACAGTGAAACCTCTTCCTGGTCCCTCTGGAGCGCAACCGTGCACCTGACACACCCTGTTTCTAATATTTGCAGTGAGAATACTCAAAAATCGCAGATGAGGGCTGAAAATAACATTTGGTTGCCGGAATGTGAAGTGATTTCTACTGAAACTGCCTAACGGTGATAAAATTCTACAAGATCACAGAATCCGCCACCACTGCAGAGCTGACAAATGAGGGTGACTGCACAGCTAGATACAGTAATGATTGTTACCAGGAACAAGTGACAAGTAATCTTTGTGTTGGTTGGATGCTTGGGGCACAGGATATAGTGAAACCACTTCATTGTCCCTCTGCAGCCACACTGTTATCTCAAAGTCTGTTATGCAGTTCTATGATTATACTGAGTAAGCAGCTACCTACATCGTTATCATATAAAATATCTTTATTGATGTCATACCTACACTTTCACAATTGCTTTATCAACCTTCTTGCTTTCTTAAATTTGCTTAAAAAGTCCACTCTTTTTTCTAACCCTTTTTCTGGGGAGAACCCCCAGAAACCCTCCTATGACAATTGGGCTCAGTCACTACGCTCGCTTGCCATAGGGCATTCATCGAGCAGTTTTACGCCTCACCACTTTCAAATGTCACCAGCTGCCACTGAGCTGGACTAGGTTTGCTATGCTAAATCTTCATTCAGCCATCTTGAGATAGGCCCATTTCTTAAGAGACCTATTGACTTGAAAGAATATTTGAGCACTTTTGGAAGCAAAGTCACTGAATATGTTGTTTCATTTCTCTTGGGCTTTTTTGGTATGACCCTGGCTTGTTTTAGGCTTTTTCAGATTGGTTTGATTTTGTTTGGGTTTCTTTTGGAAGTGATGAGTTTGTTTCAGGCCTGTATTCATGAAGGATTACACTCATTTTGGGCATCTTTTGTATGGTGTGGATTTGTTTTGGACATTTTTGCTAGCTGGAATTGGGAAATTGGCTTTTTTAATTTGGCACATAAATGCGATACCACACCTGAGTGTGTTTTTTGCTCTGTGATTATTTTTTTCTACTGGATATTTCTCCAAGGGTATTTTGCAGCTAATTGTGTTCTTGCACCTAAAAGTGTTTCCACACTCCTATTGATGTTGCACCACTGGTGGCTATGCACCTAGATGTGTATTTGCTCCTAAATTAGCTTCCACAGTCTTGCTGAAGGTGCACAACGGTGATTTTTGTATCTCAGCTGGTTATCTTCCAAAGGTGATGCCACACTGATGCACAGATTTGCAACTACTGTGAAATCTTACTCTTTACTGAGTAATACTCCATGGCAGCATTTTCCAGCGATCCGATGCTAAATCTGCTTTCCAAGACCAAGATCAATGATCGCCACACTTTGCAACTCCAAGCATAAGCAGGCTAGTGCTAAGCCACCTGGATGATTCCATATACTGGGAGTTGATGTTTTATCATGCCCCCTCTAACCCAGAGGGACGAAGTCATACAATGGGAAAACCGGCCCAGTGAAGAACTGTCGGGGCCAACGAACTGGAATGCAGATCTTCCCCCAAAGAGCTCTAGTAAGAGCAACCAGATGGGCTCCAAAAACGCTACCTATGGAAACCTTTGCATCTCCACAAAGGACCACATAAGAGTAATGAAATGACCAAACTCTGGAGGAAAGGTGTTCCAACCAGACTGCCCAGACTGGACATGGGTAGCAACTGCATTAGTAAGTGGCGGCAGATGTATGATAAGGGGTGAAACAAATTGGTTAGTAGAGATTCAGCCATTGCCAGCGATAATTGAAAATCCCAATAGGCCATCGGGTGATTATGGAACTAACTATATTGCAAAGGACTATTTGCGCATACTATCCTGGAAAATTGCTGGACTGGCCAGTAAACTCGTAGATGACAACTGGTTAAAAATGAAAGTTAGTATGCCATATGTTGTTTCAGCCCTAAGTTGGCAGGGTATGCCCAGACGTGGGTCCCTTGCTCACTTTGCCACTGGATTCAAGCTAGCCTGGCTGATGACGGCTGAATAGCCAGAAACCGGTCCCAGGATGTTTGTTTCCGGTCCAGGGAAGACATGGCTTGGCAGTTCGGGCTGGACTGTTCCCATGAGGCACAGGGTCAGACTGATTTGCATATGGCCATGTCTGAACTGGGGTGGTGGAGTGAGCTAAAGAATGATGATGGATTAAACCCAGATCAGTTGACTGGGGTGAGTGTTTGATTTGCTCAAGCGCTCCGTCCATCATCCCCTTTGGTATCGCTTTGTTCGCCCTAAGTTGGCAGGGTATGCCCAGACGTGGGTCCCTTGCTCACTTTGCCACTGGATTCAAGCTAGCCTGGCTGATGATGGCTGAATAGCCAGAAACCGGTCCCAGGATGCTTGTTTCCGGTCCAGGGAAGACATGGCTTGGCAGTTTGGGCTGGACTGTTCCCATGAGGCACAGGGTCAGACTGATTTGCATATGGCCATGTCTGAACTGGGGTGGTGGAGTGAGCTAAAGAATGATGATGGATTAAACTATCAAGATTTCCTTGATGTGGAAGTCAAAGTTAACAACAACAAACTAGAAAGCAGATTGTTTCGGAAGGCTACAGCTGGGAACATTCAGTTACATGCCAAAAGTTGCCACCCAAAAAATCTGATAAACAGTATACCGTACGGTGAGCTTCTCAGAGCTAAAAGAAATTGTAGCTCTGAAGCAGCATTCAAGGAAGAAATGTCAACCATGAAGACAAGATTCATCGAGAGAGGGTATTCAGAAAAAATCATTAAACAGGCTTGTGAGAGAGTGATGACAGTTAAAAGAGCAGACTCATTAAAAGTGACAAAGAAAGATCTGATTGAGGAGGAACCCATTAGGTTTATAACGGCCTATAGTAATCAATCATGGGAAGTGAGGAAATGCCTTAAGAAATACTGGCATGTTTTCAATACAGATGAAACCTTGAAAAAATATCTGGGTGTTCATCCCAGAATCACGTTCAGGAAATGCATTGCTTTGAATGACATATTATGCAGTAGCACATTACAAACAGAAAAAGTTTTGAATCCTATACAAGGATTTTTTGTATGCGGTTCATGCAAAGTGTGTAGAACAAGTGCTAACCGCAAAGAAATAAAATGATCCCAAGATCAAAAACCTTTCTTCATCTCAAAACATCTCACATGCAAATCAGATTATTGTGTGTATGCACTTAGCTGCCCCTGTTCATTGATATACATTGGTAGCACTGTCCATCAGGTCAAAAGACGCATTTTGGAACATATGAGAGCTATTACCAATGAAGATAAGCAATATCCTGTTGCTAGGCACTTTAAGGAGTTTCACAATAAGAACAGTGGTCTCCTACAGTTTTGTGCCTTAGATAGAATTCCTGCAACAGAAAGAGGAGGCAACAGAGTGAAGGAACTTAGACATTTGGAGTCTAGAATGATTATCAAATTTGGTACTGTACATCCTATGGGACTGAACAAAGACGAAGAATTGTCGGTTCATCTAGGATAGCAATATGTGTAGGAGATTTATGTCTACTTTTCATGTAAAGACATGTATCGTATGCCATGTTTGTTTTTAATGATTACAGAATTTTTGTTGATTGCACTGTTTTATGTTTTGTTGTAGGAGACGAAGATATCAGCTTGCTTTGTGGAGGAAAACAAGAGAGCTACAAATATCTAATGAATTATGATGAACACTGAATATGAAACATGAAAAGTGTATTGATTTGTTATGAATTTAGGCCCACAGGGGCTTAATGTGTGCCATTGACTGGATGCGTAGATACGCGATATTGTCTAAAGGAGTGCTGGTCACGATTGTAAAGAGTATTAGCCCACTGGGGCGGAATTGTGATTTGTTCATGCTGATGAATTAATCAGTTATAGATTACCAGAAGACTTGGCAGCACAGCTTTATTTATTTATCTCTCAATATCAAATCATGGGTACCTTTATTTGTTTATTCAGTATGGATGAAACCTTTATGAATATGTGAAATCGTAATGAGAGTTACCATTTCAAAATGGATGCCAGTTTTCCTTTCTGTAACAAAGCATTTGGGATATGTAGTCCTACGTTTATTTTTGGTTTAAGTGCACTATATGTAATTGACTGCAACAAACAGTCCGTGACCCGTGACCAAGGTGCGGATGCACCGAAACGCGTCGGACATTTGCTTGCCATATGCTGAATTAAAGAATCGTACGTGAACAGAATTGGGCTTGAGCATCTTTTGTCTATTAACAGTGGAATTTGTGGTATATATATATATATATATATTATCTACTGGCGGTCGCCAGTAGATAGTTATAGTTAGGACCTATTTTCCATAGAAATCTGCGACATTCTATTTGAAATAACTCTTGCGTCGGTTGACGAATCTTCGCGCAATTTTCAAACTTTATGGCCCGCTCCGGTCCGCTCCTACCCTGAAAGTCTCAGGGTGATTCGTCAAGCGGGGGCCGAGAAAAAGGGGTCCCAAAATGTGTTTTCCCCATTCATTTTCCCATAGGAAACTTTAGACACGGCTACAGCCCGAACTGCTGAACGGAATTACACCAAATTTGGCAAAGAGGTAGTTCTTGGTTCAGAAAGAACCCTTTTTGTTAAATGGTGTAAATCCGTTCAGTAGTTGCGGAGAAATTAAAAAAATAAGAGTCAAAAAATCAATTTCCCATAGGAAACTTTATGCAAGGCTACAGCCCGAACTGCTGAACGGAATTACACCAAATTTGGCAAAGAGGTAGTTCTTGGTTCAAAAAGAACCCTTTTTGTTAAATGGTGTAAATCCGTTCAGTAGTTGCTGAGAAAATCAAAAGTAAAAACACATATATATCTGGGCGGAGCCTAACCACACATGTCATCGTGAGATCTGATTGGCTGTCAGCACTTCATCCTGGAATTGCTGGCAGCCATCTTGGGACCAATATAAATGATAGTACCCTATTGAAATGCATTGTAGTGAATCGAAGATTTTGAGGGTTACCAAAAGGAGAACTATAAAGGTGATAACAGACTTTAGTTACATTAGAATTCATTTGTTGATGGTACCATACTAATTTCAGGAATTGTGGTGTGTTCTAAGGTGATTTTACCCTGTGAAAAACCTTCTGCTGGGATATCATGAATCATGTTTGAGAGAAAACTATTTTCACATGCTTGTCCCATACAGTTTTGGAAGGTGCCCCAGAAGCTAAAATGAGAGCATATTTTCTGTAAATTCACATTATCTTTCTCAGTCATGTGAGAATGAAGTCTGACATTCTCAGTAAAACATGTACATCCAACAAGGGCAGAGACTGTCAGTTGATTCCTTTGTGTTCTACTGCAGCTTCCCAGAGTGTTCTAAAGAACAACTAGAGTGCTAACAGCCTTACTTATGACAAAAGTATGGCACACCTGAAGCCATCTTGATTGGAATAAACTGGTAACACTTAAAACATTTAATTTAAAAAGGAACAAAATGATGGGGTTCATCTTGTCATAGAAATTATGGTTAGTGCTCTGGAAAGAAAAATTAGGACATGTTTCAAGTGTGATCTCAAATATCTTCCTGTTATATTTCAACAGGAGCAGCCTGTCAGTTGATGCCTTTGTGTTCTACTGCAGCTTCCCAGAGTGTTCTAAAGAACAACTAGAGAGCTAACAGTCTTACTTATGACAAAAGTATGGCACACCTGAAGCCATCTTGATTGGAATAAACTGGTAACACTTAAAACATTTAATTTAAAAAGGAACAAAATGATGGGGTTCATTTTGTCATAGAAATTATGGTTAGTGCTGTAGAAAGAAAAATTAGGACATGTTTTAAGTGAGATCTCAAATATCTTCTTGTTATATTTCAACAGGAGCAGCCTGTCAGTTGATGCCTTTGTGTTCTACTGCAGCTTCCCAGAGTGTTCTAAAGAACAACTAGAGTGCTAACAGACTTACTTATGACAAAAGTATGGCACACCTGAAGCCATCTTGATTGGAATAAACTGGTAACACTTAAAACATTTAATTTAAAAGGAACAAAATGAGGGGGTTCATTTTGCCATAGAAATTATGGTTAGTGCTGCAAAAAGAAAATTTAGTGCATGTTTTAAGTAATCCTCTTCTATTTCATTAGAAAATTCTGACATGCAGACTGAAACAATCACTTTCAATACCAGCAGTAGACTTCCAGTTAACTCCTTGGTGAGCAGTAGCTTTACTACAGTGATCTAATGAACAACTAGAGTAATAACATTCTGAATTTATGGCAAATGTGTGACACATCTGAATGCCTTCTTGATGGAATCAAAGTAAAAACTGAAAGCATTTCCTACTGAGGAGACTGCAGTAAATGAGAAATTAGGAAACTTCATAACAAAGAAGTCTTCCAAGATGGCCACCAGTGAAAAAGAGCCCAAATGTAGCACAAATATTACCCAGATGTAGCCCACATATAGCCCAATGACAAAAGTGTGCAAAACACTTTTTATTTTTAGTTTTTTTGCAGTTTTATGTAGTGCAGACTGGTCAGGTATTGGAGCGTTGCATCTTAAAACATGACCCCTACACTACAAAAACACCACTGCACTACCCTAAACCCTAAAACACTACCCCGGCATGACCCCCTACACTACACAAGCACCACTGCACTATCCTAAACCCGAAAACACTACCCCCAGCATGACCCCCTACACTACACAAACACCACTGCACTACCCTAAACACTAAAACACTACCCCAACACCACTGCACTAACCTAAATCCTAAAACACTACCCCCAGCACGACCACCTACACTACCCAAACACCACTGCACTACCCTAAAACATGACCCCTACACTACACAAACACCACTGCACTACCCTAAACCCTAAAACACTACCCCCAGCACGACCCCTACACTACACAAGCATCACTGCACTACCCTAAACCCTAAACCACTGC